>JAMKCH010002822.1:0-37777 GCA_023653785.1 Ophioderma brevispina
CGCCGAGTTAAAGAGGGTACCACTTTGGCCTAAGGTGGTAACGTTAGTGGCAGAGAGTGATTGTGTAATACCAGTTCAAGTTGAAGTCGAGAAGAAGAGGTGGAAGTACCCGACTACCTTCGCGAGCTGTTAGAGCAGAGGTAGTACCACCCACTGGGAGAGGGAGAGGAGAAAAGTGGCGAGTTATTAGCGAACTATCAGGATGTGTTCTTCTAGCGGGGAGTTTGAATTTGATATGGTAGGACGACGAAGGTGAAGCCAACAGTATTGATACTGGGCGTGCCCGGCCTATTCGGGAGCCATTGAGGAGGCTCCAGCAGCAGCGTGAAGAGGTGGGGCGACAAGTGAACGAGTTGTTGGAGAGAGAAAGGGCTTACTACAGCCTTAGATAGTGCTTGGCTAGCCCAGTGGTGTAGTAGCAAATGAAGGATCGCGATCCTCTCCTAAGCGCCTTTGTCGGGACTATCGAAGGTTGAATGAGGCCACGGTGAAGGACGCGTAACCTGTGCCGCGAATAGATGATCGTGGATTGCTTTGGGGGCGCAAAGTACTTTACAACTCTGATTTGACCTCGGCTCTGGCAGGTTGAGATGGACCACGGAACGCTCGAGGGAGAAGTCTGCCTTGTCCACCACAAGCGGACTGTATGCTTGGAATGTCCTACCCATGTGTCCTTTGCAATGCGCCCTCAACGTTTGAAAGATGGATGGATAGAGTGTTGGCCTGGATAGAGATGGGAGACGCTCCTTGTTTATTTAGGCGAAGTGTCGTGATTGTTTTTTCGGTAGCAACCGTGTCTGAGTCCGTGGATCGGTTAGAGGAGGTTTTGCAGAGGTTCCGAGGAGCCGGGTGTTGAAACTCAGCCATCAAAGTGTACCTATGTCAAAAGGAGGTGACGTATTTGGGACACCAAGTAGTATCTGGAAGGGGTATTCATACGGAACCGTCCAAGATAGAAGCAATTCGGGATTGGCCGACGCCCAAGACGCCCACGCAGGTGCGTAGTTCTTGGGACTGGAGTCGTACTATCGTAGGTTTATCCGTGGTTTTGCTGTGATTGCAGCACTCTCATCGGCTTGTGACAGAGAAGAAGTGGTTTGAATGGAGAGCGAATGTGACGATTGCGTTCAACACGTTGAAAGGATGTTGATGATCAGTTGCTCCAATTTTGGCTTACCCGCGACGCAAGAGGGCCAAGTTAATCTTGACACTGACGCCCAGCACATGCAATAGGGGGCGTACTGTCACAGGAGCAGGATGGCGAGGTGAGGGTTATAGCTTATGGCAACAAGTCATTGTCCCGGCCAGAGCGAAAAACTACTGGTTGACGAGAAGAGAGCTTCTTGATGTGGTTGTATTCCTCAAAAAGTATCGCCATTACCTTGGAGGAAGCAGGGTGATGGAAAGTGAGGACGGACCACGGCGTCGCTAAGGTGGTTGTGCAAATTAAAAACCCCGAGGGTCAAGCTGGCGGAGATGGTTTGAGGTGCTGTCCAGTTTCAACATCAATTTGGAGAACAGGACCGGAAGACGTTTTCTAACGCAGGACGGGCTGTCAAGAATACCCTGTGGACAGTGTGGGCGGATGGGGGCTAAGAATTACCCGAACGCGGAAGACCGGAGTGCATTGGTCGGGCCGAGGAGCAAGGTACAGAAGTCGAGGAAGCGAAAAACGAGGGTGGAAAGAGGGTGAAAGTAGCTAAGAGAGGAAAGGAGGGGGAGCAGATAAATGTTGAAAGGAAAGAATCGGAAATAAGGTCACAGGCTAGTGAGTCGCAAAAGGTGGACAATGGAAGCAGAACGACGGGACCCGGAGAAGGCTGAAGGACAAGAAGAGCAGAGGAGAGGCGCAGGAGTGAAGGAGAGGGTTCAGTCAAAGGAGAAGAAGAGGGGTGAAGGACTTAGAACGGACAAGACTGCAGAAAAGGCGAGGGGTCGAAAGGAGCCAAAGAAAGGTTCGGGAGCAAGAGGAAAAGTCCAGCAGAGAGAGAAGTCAGGGCGAGAGGAGGAGATTGAGACCAACCAAGCGGGGCCGAGTGGGAGTGGTAAGAAGGGAGGACAACCGAGCGGAGCTGGAACCACAGGAAAGTTAGGCAAGAAAATCACAGAAGAGGGGAAAGAAACCATCAAGTAGGACCAGCTGGAGTGGAACGGAGAGAGCGTTAACTGTTGGAATTGAGACCACGGAGAAGCCTATTAAGAAAAACAAAGATAACCACAGAGGGGAACGAAACCAACCAGGCAGGGCCCAGTGGAAGTGGCAAGAAGAGAGTGCAAGCTGGTGGGACTGGAACCACGGGGAAATTAGTAAAGAAAAGCAAGGTGACTACAGAGGGAGATGATGTAATAGAATTGGACGCGGAGATAAAAGGGAAAAGTGTAGAGGGTTCGGATAGCAGCAGCTCGTGGGGTGCGGCGTCGAGGAGTGATGTGGAGGAGGGTAGGCAGGGCAAGAAGAAGAAGAGGTACACGAGGAAGTTGAGAAGCACGGTGATGAAGGAGTGTGGTTGACCGGGGTATGCAATGGTGGGAGTCCGTATGTTGGCAGAAGGCAGCTCCTTCAAGACAGAAGGACCGGCGGTGTTGCTCACACTGAAGGGGGCAAGGATGATCTTTGAGGAAGGAGAGGAGGGGAAAGCCAAGGAAGACAAGGGAGAAGGCAGTAAGAAAAGAGGAGATAATGATAAGCCAGAGAAGCATAAGGACAGGGGGGATGAGGGGAACTGATAAGAGTAACGGGAGAAAAGCTTGGGAAAGGCAAAACAGTGGCAGGAAGTAAGCAGGATAAGGAAGAATTAGTTGTAACTAGTAGACGTGTTATGTGTTTTGTGAGTTATTAATAGAGTTGTGCGTATATTTAATCAACAGTCGAATAATTCAGAGGCTATATAAATCTCGGGAAGATGATTATTGTACAGATGATAAGTGAAATCGAACAAACCCAGATGACCTTGAACTGAACAGAGGGGAACGATCAGAGCAAGGATGATAGAAGCAGGCGCATGAGTACGATGATTGATAGATCATCGGTCAAAAGTGATTTCTGAATACAAATGGCACTCAGGTGATTCATGTTATTATAACGCGATGAAGATGATGATTGTACAAATGTGGATTAAGTGGCAATCGAACAAACCAAGATGACCTTATTGAACAGAGTCGAACGATCAGAGCAAAGCGATGATAGAAGCATGATTACGATGATTGATATATAATCAAGTCAAGAACTTTACTCCTAACCATTAACTTCCTCTCCTCAAAGCCTCCTATTCACAACCGTCTCTCCATCCTCTGCCCACTTGAATTTTTCTCACTGGGTGTTATTCTGAATACAATCGTGACTCAGTTGATCAAGTTATATAAAGCCTATGAAGATGATTATTGTACACGTGACTAAGCGAAAACGAACAAACAAAGATGACATAATTCAGGATGGAAAGGACTCGAGTAAAATTGATGGTAGGAGCAGGAGGACGGACATGATTTAAGATGATTGATACGCTAACCCGGTCAAGAAGGGGGATCTCTGAATACAATCGTGACTCAGTTGATCATAGTTATATAAAGCCTATGAAGGGAATTGTTACACGTGATTAAGCGAAATCGAACAAACAAAGATGACATAATTCACATGGAATGGAAGGACTCGAGTAAAATGATGGTAGGAGCGGAGACGGACATGATTACGATGATTGATAGATAAACCCGGGTCAAGAAGGGTGTGATTATTCTGAAGACAATCGTGACTCAGTTGATCATAGCTATATACGCCTATGAAGATGATATTGTTACACGTGATTAAGCGCAATCGAACAAACAAAGATGACATAATTACCTGCGAATGGAAGGGGAAACTTTCGAGTAAAATTGATGGTTAGGAGAGGAGACGGACATGATTACGATGATTGATGGACGATTAAGGTGATAAGAGGAGATTATTGTGAAAAAAATTGAATATAGCCGTGATTCAGCAATTGTTACACTGGAATGGTGATCCGAGGGGCTAAGATAACACATGTTATGTTAAAAACAAAAAAAAAAAAACAAACAAAAAAAAAAACAAAAAACAAACAAAAACAACAAAAAAAAAAAAAACAAAACTGTTTTTAAAAAAAAAAAACAAAAAAAAAACAAAACAAACAAAAAAAAAACTTATATATCTACATATTAGTAGCGACTAGGTGTCGGCGGGACCATCGGCGAGTAGGCGTGGTCAGGTGAGGAGGGGTAGTTTCATCGACCTTCGATAGGATATGGGAGGTATCGGCTGTAGTGAGTCCGCTGAATGGGGCGACGGACATATGAAAGCCGACGGGCATGGTGACGCATGGATGGCCAGACGGGCCTGCTGACCTAGCAGGAAGGGCATGATGACAAATGGCTGGAAGGACGGGCTGGGAGCCTGCCAGACGGGACTGATGACGGATGGATGGCCAGACGAGTATGGCTGACATAACCCAGACAAGCTGACGCAGGATGGCGACGAGTCTGATGACCTACCAGACAAACATGATGACGTATGGATGGCCAGAAGGCCTGGGGAGGGGGGGGGGGGGGGGGGGGGGGCATAGCCGGACAACGGATGAAGACGTATGGATGGCCAGACGGGCCTGGTACTGCCATACGGGCTGCGACATATGATGAACGGCCAGCTGGGCATACGACGTAGAATAGACGTAGAAGGGTGACGGGTGAAAATGCATACACGCGGTTGGTGTACGGCGGGCGAGAGGTGAGCAAACCACAGCTTAATGGTTCGGTACAAGACATCCACGGAGTGATCAGTTGGTCTTAGGGAGGTGGGTCGCTATCTGAAGGTTTCGGACGCACTGATAGTGGGAGACTTTGCGGCTTTGATTTTGGTCAGTGTGTGGGAAAGCCTTGGGGTAATAAAGGGATGCCACTAGGTGGATATCATCCAACGATGTGTAACTAATATGCTGCAAAGTGTCAGCTACAGTGACCGTGAATTCTAGAAAAAGGTTCCTGAGGTAAAAGGGAACGGCTACCGAGAGAGGGGTCCAAGACCAGCGAGCTGAGGATAGGACGGATGCTGCCTCAAGCCCTGATTTAAAGAAGTCACGAAGTTGCCGGTAGCTATCTAGACTGGTGTTGTATCGGCACAGCTTTCATGGTTCTGTTCACTATACAGTACAGACCGCGGGTAATAATTCGGCCTCTAAAGAAGATAGATGTCTACGAAGAAATTGCCTGGATTCAAGTCCACAGATGTAAGTATAGGTGCCAAGGTCATTGAAACCAAGCCCGGAATAAAGCGGATGGATGTTAAGGTTCACTGGGTAGTGCGCAATTACGCAACTATTGGAGTGGACGGGTTAGCAACGGACGGTGAAGAGGCTGTACACGTGGGTGTGCGGGGCCGAAAAAGAGGTAGTCGCAAAGGTGACAATGAACGTATGAGATGCAACAAGATCAGCGAGATGACAAACACTGACTGGAGCGAGGCGATGACAACACCTGACTGGAGAGATTGCGATGCAACACATGACAAGAGCGAAGAGATGACAATACCTGACTGGAGCGATGACTACACAACGGGTGGTTGCTACAAAAATATGAAGAGTAGTTTAGAAGTAGTTACATGAGTAGGGGTAGTTAGAATAGTGTAATGCGTAATTGCGGCACATATTTCAATCCGTTTTAGCATTACGTCCATGTGCCGGGAAGGCACAATCTGGGGAGGGGGCTGGGAAAGGATTGAGATGGTGACGTTTATAAATACAATTTATGACGTAGTAAAATTAGTAGTAGTAATTCATTCATAAAACCTTGCCGCGCAAAGATGAATATTCATGAGAAGGAACACGACCGTAGATGGGCCGATATATTATAGCCACTCAGAGCCGCCCACGCGTGTAGATCCTGGCCATTCAGCATGAATTCCTCGTCCGTCCATTAGGACCCTGTACACCAACAGGTGAGGAAAACATAGTGCTACGAAGGAAACGGACAACGGAAAGATAAATTTTACACGTTCAAGGAGAAATACATTGGGAACGGGTACTACCATATCCTGTACATTCCCCAAGCTGTCAACTGTATGGGACCGTAGTGAAATAAAATTTTCTTTTTAGAATTGTGCGGAATACATGACAGAGTACGTGGTGTTTTCACCGGAAGAAGCTAGGGTTCTGTCCCCTATAACTACCCAGGCCAAACGGGTACGTAGACGGAGGTCGCGGACGGCGTCACGCTACAATATGAGTGTTGCCAGGACCCCGTGGCCGTTCCTAATATGGGCTTAAAGACCTCTAAAGTTGGAGAATCCTCACATTGGCGGGGAGTAATTACAATTTGCAACAGTTTCTTGGCAGAAAGGAGTATCGGTAACAATCTTTGTTCGGTTGCGGATATTTAAATGAGGAGTGCGGAGGTTTGCCGTGTGTATCGTCTGTCCCCTGCGTCCAGTCTGAATTTGCTCACGTCAATAGAGGCCAACTGATGGTGTGCCTTATAAAGTAGTATCAGACGGGCGCATAGTCTTCTTTCTTCAAGTGTATCCTACTCAAGATCTTTCACCATTAAAGAAACACTCTGCTGTAATCTCTTTTCACGAATCTTGCTGCCCTATTCTGAACTGCTTCCATAGCTTTGATATACACTTGTTGATGTGGGTCCCAGATGGTGGAGCAATATTCTAAGTGAGATCGCACGAGACTTTTATATGCGGTAGATTTCACCCTTTGATTACAGTGATGGAAATTACGGCGGAGTAAGCCTAAGGTTTTATTGGCTTTGCTAATAGTGTTTGATATGTGATTATTCCAGGTTAATTTATTGTTCAATGTGATACCAAGGTAATGATTCTCAACAGTTTGCAGACTTGAAGCCCCCATTGTATACGTGGTGATTAACGGTTTCTTTTTAAGTGTAATATGCATTGCAAAGCACTTCTTGTTGTTAAATCGCATTAACCACTGGTCTTGCCATACACAGAGCCAGTTTATATCCTCCCGCAAGGCAGCTGAATCTTCGGTAGAGGTGATCCTCCTATTCATAATGCAATCATATGCAAGAAGTCTGACGGTAGATTTTATTGTCGCTGGGAGATCATTTATGTACAGGAGGAACATCGCTGGGCCAAGAACAGTGCCCTGCGGCACTCCGGATGACACGTACACTCTACCTGAGCTTATCCCGTCTACAATGCCTTGTTGAGTGCGTTTTGTAAGGAAATTTTCCATCCACTTGACAATTGACTGGGACAAACCACTATAACGAAGCTTGGCTAACAATCGTTGATGGGGTACGGTATCGAAAGCTTTGCTGAAGTCCAGTATAATGCAGTCCATCTGACCTCTTTGGTCCAGGACTCCAGCAAGTTCCTCGGTCGTTGCAGCGAGTTGGGTTTCGCATGATCTACCTTTTCTGAAACAGTGTTGGTTATCTGAGAGAACTCCATGTGGTTCCCAATAATCCATAATAGTATGACAAATGATGTGCTCTAAGAGCTTACAGACAACAGATGTGAGTGAGCGGGACGGTAGTTTGATGGGCTTGATCTATCCCCCCTTTAAACAAAGGGACAACATTAGCATGCAACCAATCGGATGGTAACTCCCCAGAGTCAAGTGATTTCTGGAAGATACAACTGATAATTTCAGCTAAGCTCGAAGCACACATCTTGAGGATACGGGGTGAGATTCCGTCCGGTCCTGGTGCCTTTTGCGGCTGCAAGTCTCTCAGTAACTTTTCTACCCCTTCCGTTGTAATTTTTATATCAGGCAGCTCAAGGGTATTACATGGGCCAAGGTCCGGAACACTGGATTTATCCTCCTGAGTGAAGACAGATTGAAATTGTCTATTTAGCACTTCGGCTTTCTCCTTGGCAGTAGCTGCTATGCCGGCTTCACTATTAAGGGTGCCCACACCGAATGCTTCTTGGCGCTTCGATTTCACAAAGTTCCAGAAAGGTTTGGTGTAATTTGATGAAAGGCTGTTACCAATAACTTCAGAAACATATCGCTTGTAGGCACGGCGGATGGTACGGTCAATTGTGCGACGTAAGATTTTGAATCTACTCCACATCTCAGGGCACCCGGTTCTTTTAGCACTATTATAAAGCCTCTGCTTGCTGCGTATAGCACGCCTGATAGTATTATTTACCCAGGGAAGATTAAAGTTGGAAGACGTCATTCTACTTGGGATGAATTTGTCCATTGCTGCAAAAAGGATGTCCTTAAATTCAGTCCACAAGTCCTCAACAGATGCTTTATTGACTTTCTCTGTTGATAGTGTGTCCCCAAATTGATTGAAAACTGTTGTCAAACCATCTATATCTGCTTTGTTGTACAAATAAACCTTTTCGTTTCGAAAAAATACATTTTTCGTTTTGATGCAGTAAAAGTTTATTTAACTGTAATACAACAGTGCCATATGCATACAAGACATGGACCCACTTGGTGTTAACACACCAATGTGAACTCGCGCACGGGATTGATGTACAATAAACCCATAAAACCCGGGTGTCAACCTGTACCTGAGCCTGGGTAACCACCCGAGTTAACAAGGGTTCAGGTGTGAAAGTAATCATAGTCCGGCAGGTATCATAGTCCGGGCTCCATAGACGACAACGGAATAAAGCATGAAACTAATGTTGCGTGAAGAGTCAACTGAATCGAATGCCCTATTGTTCACAATTGTTCCCGGACTCACTCGTTTAAAGTGAACTTCACTCCTTTTTGAGTGAATATTTAGTAGAACTAGTAAAATAGTGAAATGTTCACTCAAAAAGGAGTGAAACGAGTGACCGTCCACTCTTTAAAGAGTTAAATGGAGGACAACACATTTTTGGAGTGAAAGTTCAGTGATTTCTCTCTTTTTGGAGTGGATTAACCAACACATGCAACTATTTTGAGTGGTTTACACTCCTTTTCGAGTGAATTAAGATTCACTCGTTTTTTCACTCTTTTTACATTTAGAGAGTCAGTGTGACATGCACGAACGCGATTGTGGCATGCATGACGTGCATGATCATGGCATGCATGCCCGTGACATGCATGATTGTGCGTTTCGTACATCGCAGGCCTGCCCTAGCCTGGCGCAGACTACCGTATTTACGAGTGATATTACAGTAAATAACATTTAATGCTTCTCCACACTTTGTCTGTAAATGCTATGAAATGTGACCGACACATACAATATACTCATCCGTAAAGATCTCTATGATTTCTTCACTAATTTCAACTTCGGTCAACCATTTGCTGACGGTCTCGCCTAACTCGTCTGCCATGTTAGTGGGGGACTGTAGTGCACAGATCTCATGTGAGTGTGCAAATCTGGATAAAACTGTGAATTTTGGTACACAAGTACTTTGTGCATTGATAAGCCAAAAAATTGATGGAAGCACTTGCCACATCCCTTTCATGATCCCCAGCTCGGAGTTCAAGGTTACACAGGGTAAAAAATTTAAAATGTTCCGATTGTGTTGAAAAGCACACCATGGTGTTTGTTAGGTTACACGGGATTCCAAAAAAGTATAGTTTATACTACCTATGTCTTAACGTTTTGGAATTATGGGGTAAAAACTCTAATAATGATGAAAAAGTCAATTTTGGTTTGTACAGGTGTCAAAAATTAAAAGTTGCTCCAATTTTTGTAAAACTTGGTTCAAATTGTTGGTTCAGTTCATAGAATGAAATATAGGAATGGCAAATAAAGTCAACAGCTATTGGCCACTATTGGATTCTATTGACCTGTGACCTATTTTGTGGATAACGTGAAAACTAAGCATAACAGATAAGGCAAACTATTCCTTATTTCAATCCTCTAAGCTAGGAAACAATTTGCACCACATATTACCTGAATCAAAGCCACTTTTAACTTTTGACCCATGTACACACCAAAATTGACTTTTTCACTATTTTTACAGTTTTTACCCCATAACTCCGAAACTATAAGGCATAGTGTAAACTATACCTTTTTGGAATCCTTGAAACCAGACAAACATCATGGTGTACTTTTCAACACACAATCGGAACATTTTAAAATTTTGACCTCTGTATAACCTTGCAACCGAAGCTGGGGTCCATTAAGGGGGGGGGGGTCGGCAAGTGCTTCCATCAATTTTATGGATTATCAATGCCTAAAGTACTTGTGTGCAAAAATTCACAATTTTATCCGGAAGCGCACACTCTTTCGCTACAGTCCCCTGCTATGTTGTTCGAAAATAATCACGCGATTTGCGGCGGTTCTGATTGGCTATTAGTTCACTCCGAAAAAGAGTTCAGAGTGGGCTTCACTCCGAAGAAGAGTGGCATTTTTGAGCCACTCGGTAACACAGTGAGCCCGGTTAACCCTCGAGTTAAGGTGTCAGGCTGCATTTCTCGCTCTTTTAGAGCTAAAAGCCACTCGATTAGAGTTAATTTAAAATTACTCCGAAATTCAGAGTGATTTTTCACTCTTTCATTTTAAGAGAGTATATTTCGAGCAGTATGCCACAAATGTATGTATCTGAAAACATCTCAAATATGTTATTATCTCAGCCTCGTTCGCAACATTGGAAAATCGCAGGTGTATCTCTTGAAGTAATCTCTTATAGCTCGCGCCCTTTCTGGGAGCGAGCAATGATACCGTGCAGACCTATAACAAAAATTCCGGATCCGGATTTTATAACATAATTCGATTTCAGCTTAGCTATTTCACACAGTGATTACCGTAGTATAATTATGGACAAGCATTATGTATATGCAAAAAACACGATTTGTTTGGAAACTGAAAACTGAAAAATTGACTGAAAAGGAAGAAAACGGTAGTGTTTAAAGATATGAATCTCCATTCAATTACGCATTGTAGTAGTGTCTGTACGGACAGTAATGACTAAAATATCCGCTTTTGTCCTTAATTAATAGGTTGTTTTTGGTCTTATAACTTGCAGTGTATGTTGGGATACATACACTTTAAAAAAATACTGTAAATTTTACCAGAAATTCCTGGCATTCATTCTGCCAACAAAACCCGGTAAAATATTACAGTATACTGCAGATATTAATTTAATCAACCCACTTAAAAACATATATAGCCTACTTTTTATTACAGAGATTGTGAATGTGTGGAAAATAAAATTAACAAAAATGAGAACACCCTAAGTAGGTGTATCAACCTGCTGGTGCACATATTCCACACAGATATTCTATTGTTATACAAAATTCCTTTAACTATGACAAGGTGTATGCATTGTTTCCCGCCATATTGCTAAGGCGAAAAACAACTTCCCGCTGTTTCAATCGGCGACCCAGACCCGCTATCCATGTATATACATTTCATTTCTTTTCATCATTATCCATTGTGCTTCTTTTGTTCAACTGTACATTATAGTTACGAAAGCGGTCAGAGACCGTTATTTAAACCTATGAATATTAATAGCGATGTTGCGGCTCCCGTCGTACGGTAATCATACAATAGGCTTCTTTTGAGGCGCAGCAGCTGACTTGAAAAGAAGCCTAATGTATGCGTACCGTACGACGGGAGCCGCAACATCGCTAATCAGACCGTTATTTTTTCCGAAAGTGGTCTCTGGACACTTCCGGAGAAAAATAACGGTCTGATGAATATTCATAAACCAATAAAGGACAATTGAACAAGGAAAATTCTAGAAACACCTAAGCCTCAGGTGGTACAGATGAACAATAGTGAAAGAACAGATAACTCAATAGAAAAGCTTATTGTGAACATCGGATTACCACCTGCTTGTTAGCTTATCTGTCGATTACGATTCAGCCAAAGTAGTGATTGCAAGTTTCTTCTTCACTATTTTAAAGGGACAATCGAAACATTTTGCTCTTTTATTGTTGAAATAAACAACGAAGAAAGAACTGGCGACTCAATACAAAAATCTTATTGTGATTGTTGGATTACCATCTACTTGTTCGCTAATATATAGACTAAGAATCAGCCAAGATAGTGATTCAAAGTCATGGAATCTTTTTTGTTTTTAAAAGACAATTTAAACAATTACTACCCGTAACGCCAGATAAATTTGATTTTGATTGATTGATTTGATCTCTAAATACAGGATTTAAAAATAAATTTGAAGGAGAAATATATACAAGAGAAGGGAATTTCTGCCTTTGTTTCTTTATATAATCGCAATCGAGTGCTAGTAATAGCCGTAAGACACAGCCCATTTGGGAATGCCTCAGATAGGTTATCTTTTCAGCTAAAACTTTTTAAGCACAAACCTGCGTTGATCAACAATCGGTAGTGCACCGCGGATAACTCTGTATCAAGATCTTAAAGAGACACTGGCACATTTGAAAATAGTGCGCCCTCAAGATTTGTCAAAATCGATATTTTTGCATGGTTGTAAAGCTTTTATACACAAAAGCCCTCACCCGAAATGATTAAGACCAAATCAGCTTCCTTATGGGTAAACAGAACGATTTTTTAATTTAACGTCGGCGGCGACGTTAAATTCAGCAGACGACGAAAATGGCTTTTAACACAAGAACACACACTCCGTATGCATGTTTCTCACGCTATGCACACTGTTTGACCGGTCTATAACCTTTGTGGTTTTAATATCAGTGAGTACGAGTCAAAAATATTCATGTAATACACACATTTGTTGATTAAAGTTATGGGAAAACTTAAAAGTTGGCCTACAAATTACCTGGATGTCTTTATCCTCATATTAATGTCCCTATCTGTTTTGGGGTATGTTATTTGTATGTGTAAAATATATCTCTGTTCTTCCAATGGCCTAGACTATCATTTGAGAGCAAATTAAGAAATTTCATATTTTGTGAAAATGTGCCAGTGCCGCTTTAAATTCGTGGTGTCAGAATCCGGGGTCAGATATACGTGTGAAAGGGTAATTTGAACTGTACTACCTAAATATCCAAACCTGTCTACTGAATAACCATTAGCTATTAAACACAGATTAACTAGTCAATAGGATAATCTTCTCAACAGATGGGACCATTTCTAAATCAGATCAGGCTTTCCCCAACAATAAGATTATCGCTCCAAAAGTGTAAACCTATTATCGACTAGACCTTGGTGTTAGACTCCTGCACAAGTGAACATAACAGCACAATTGGCGTTTTTAATTAAGAAAAAACGTAATGCTGCTCCAAGATATTTAAAACAAAAATGAAATATATGCTAAATTTTACTGAATAATTATATAAAATCTATTTTAGTTCTTGTCTCGACGTATATGTAAGATAAAGAATTAAAAACACACCGTTGAAAAATAATGGAGTTTTGATAAAGTCTGTCTTGCCTGTTAGACTCCGACCTAAAGGCTCGCCGGTAGTCGGAGTCTAACAGGCTCACCAGACCTTAAGTCAGGGGGAATTGTGGGCGCAGGGTGGAAATGGAGTACAGACTTTTTCTATCGATTGATTTTTGTTTGCGAGGACCTAAGTCAATAATTTTTGGAAGGTGTGCAAAATTTCGTGCAGTGGCATTTTCTAGAAATCCAATATGGCCGCTACCACTCTCAAATTCATTCAAATGGCCATAATTTTATGCTCTATATCCAGGTTTTAAAACACGAAGAATCTACTGGACAGGTTCTTGATGTGATTTGATCACAACATTACCATCATATCCAATATGACCACCCCGAAATCCAATATGCCACGAAATCATCCAATTGACCATAACCCATCAAGTATTTGTGATTCTGTGCTCGATTCTATTTGTATTCTGGGCTCTATACCCAGCGAGAACGCATATCTGACATTTCAAATGTGTTAGCGTGCTTACCAATCAAGATGGCAGCCAATATGACTGCCTTTTAAGATCTTTAAACCTACAAATTGTCATATATTCATAATATATTGGCCGCTATTTTGAATTTTAAGCATGTTGTCAAAACAGAAATACCAGATACGAGTTTGTAATGATCAAAGATATAGATCTCATACTTTAATATAAACTTTAATAATCGTTTTGGAACGTTATAACTTAATACAATACAGATGTATCGCAATATATAGGTTTTAAAGAAGGTAAAAAGGCAGCCATATCGGCCCCGATAATAATTTTGCATAATAACGAAACAAAAATACCAGAAAAGGATGGAAATTACAAGATAGCTGAATCTCACAGGGCTCGAACGCACGCCTATACGCATGGACGAGCATACACTGGAGTCGAGCGCTTACCTGATTGAGCTATTCCTTGACAACATACGTGTTATCCAATGGCGACGTCTAAAATTGGGATTTCTTGGCCGCCCTCGGGGCGTAAAAGGAAAAATTCTGATTTTTTTGTTGTTGCCAAGGAATATTTTCTTATTCCAAAAAGGACTTCTAAAATAGCTGAAGCTGAAGAATCAACTCCACTGTAAGGGTTATTTTAAAATATTTATGAAAAGGAAAATGTCCTGAGTTCAGTGCATTCGTCAAGATAACTGCACCGAGCATGATTCCGCGTTCGTAGGTGCGGCGCTCGACCTAAGAACATAAAATCATGCTCAGTCAAGTCCGAGTTATCTTGACGAATGCACTATAAATGAAGTCATTATCCGTCGAGATCGAGTTGCTTCTTTGAAATAATTGCCAACAAAATAATGAAAACAATTGCCCACATTTACTTTTTTCAATTTAAAACACGTCGGCTTCGACAACTGCATTGCCAGACTGGAGTCCAGTTAGTTCCATGCATGGATCGTTGTACAAACCTTCGACTGTTTTTTTCAATGACTATTTTTATATAACATCATTAGTAAATGCACAGGTTTAGGCACCGGACATTTGTTTCATAGCCGCCATATTGGATTTTTTAAATAAAGGCTTTTTTTAAAGCAAAGGACAATTTTGTCTTCAATTTTTTAAGTCTGTAAGTAATTGTTATACAATTATCTTTCATATATGCCATGTTAATTGCATGGCTTCAACGTAGTTATCTTTTCCTGGCCATCTTTGTAACTACCTATATACAGCATGCTTTATCGCCGCCATATTGGATTTTTCAGCCAAATTGCAGTCAGTTTCCTAGTTTTGCTGCATTTTAAAACCAAGGGATAATTGTGTCTTCAATTTTTGAAGTTTCTAAGCAATTGTTATACAATTATCTCTCATATAAGACATGTTAACTGCATGGCTTCGACTTAATTTTCTTTTCTGTCGATACTGATACAAGTGGGTGAACCGTCTATGTACACCACAGCTGTGACATGTGATTTGTTTGCAGGACCCCGGCGTCGTAACCAGTTTTCCCGTTCGTTGTTGTTTGTACCAGCTGGGGTTGTTTTTACATGGTTTAAAGCAAAATAGCAACATTTTTTTACGAGCGCCCCCATTTTCAAAAAGAGATTGCATTTACTTTATCGTAAACCAGTTTTCCGATTCGGTACCAGCTTGGGGTGTAAATGGTTAAAGCAATAATAGCACATTTTTTTAAGAAGCGCCCCAATTTTTCAAAAAAAAATGAGATTGGCATTTACACGGTTGCATTGGTATAATGGGCTAGTACACTATACGATGAATGGTTTTTTTAAGCTGAAATAATGTTTTTTTTTTCTCCCTTCTCGATTTTTGTTTTGGGGGAAACTTTCACCCGGCCCCCCATGGTTACGTCACTGTTTGTTTGTAAAATAAAACAGAATATTTGCCTTAGTTAGTGTCTTATTATTCCAGTTCTGCATTTTAGCCACAAAAAGTGCTTTTAGGAGACCTAAAAATCAATTTCAGTAACCCTGCCCAGCAAAAACATAACTTTTGATATATTTTTTCAAGGTCAGATAAAGATTTTATCGTGTTTTAATGTTGTGAAACATTATTCAAAAACGTTTTACAATATTTGTACGTGTTGAAAATGTTTGCTAAAATTAACTTCGAAAACACATTGCCGTGACTAAGTTTGGAATATTAATCAAGCTCATCTAGAAAACAAGTTATGGCCAAATGTTGACCTTTTTTGTGCAATGTTGACATTTTTTATGTTCCCTCAGCATCTGCCAGACCCAGGGGATGACCCAGGAAAAGAATTTAGGGCTACGTGGTTAGTAGGGCTTGTTTGCCCTTATTGATACAATATACCTAAGTTTGGCTACTCTAGCTCATCTAGAAAAAAAAAAGTTATGGACAAATTTTGACCTTTTTTGGCAATGTTGACCAAAGAGTAGCTAGGATAGGCCTATCGGCAGGAGAAAGAAAAATTTGCAGAATTCAGCAGTAGTACCTGGGCGTGTTTCGATGTATATTCCGTAAAAGTGCTGGAGCACACTCAAGAAATGGAAATTGCAGCCGGTAGCCGACGCACCGCACTCGGTTGAATCTTGATCTGTTTACCACACTTGGACACTGCCAATTTATAAAGCCGTGTTATTTCCGAGAACTAGATAAAGAGTTTCAGTCTGAGGCATAGCAAAAGTCCAAAAGGTCGAATAAGTATAGTGACGCGGGCGTGACGTTATGTGACATGAACATCATCTGAGAGGGGAGTGTTGTAATGTCCAAAAAATCTTACGCTTTAATTATGCGTACTGAAAGTTCTAGTCGTATCCGTCCTTAAGTTAAGTTTCGCAAAGGATTATGGCAGTGGCGTCGTGTCGTAACCAGAGGGGGGGGGGTCGGGCTTCCCCCTGTGGGGAATCTTTCCCCCCCTTTGCCCCCCATGAAAATGAGTGATTTTATGCATATTTACATAGCCAATATATACCTATACTATACACTATATAATAAATGTGAATCTATGGTAAGTGATGGTTTTTTGGTGCATAAGTTACGGAACGCATGTAGATGTATAAAACATTGCCTATTTACGACATTCACGAGGGACGGTTGGGCAGTAGTTGCCACCCCCCCCCCCTTTGGCGCCCATGATGTTTACCCCTTAACATGTGTGTGCCCCCCCGTCCCCCCTGAAAAAAAAAGCTGGTCCGCCACTGACTTATGGTGTGGTGTTGACACATGGACGCTGTCGTGAATGAGGACCCCAGTTTGAACGATAACGCTTGTTAACTACATTTTTACAGCATTCAGAGATTTACAGAACCCAATGAATCAGAAAATCAATAATGAAAAACCAGGCATTTAAAGTGAGTAAGATCATAAAGTTGACACTGTGGTCATCTTTCGTCTGGAAGATTTTTGGTAAGAAAGTAATCGAAAGAAATATCGTCTTGCTTTACTATGCTTGTACCATGACTCGCTCTCGTACTCACACAAGCAATTGTGAAGGTGAAGTTTGTGTCCCTAATCTACGATGTATAATTCTGTATTTTGCGGAGTTATTAGAATTCAACCCAGGTTAGTCCCATGTTTCTCCAAACTATGAACAAAGAGTGTACTTTACGAAGGCGTATATCTACAGTTAAAAGCTGTGAAATTCCACGGAAAGGTAAATCGATGCATAAATAGAAAAACGCTTACGCACGGTAATGCTTGGCCCCGACCCGGCGGCATTGTTTTCGTTGACCCGGAAGTAATATCTTCATATGCATTTTCCCCATACGGCAAACCAACTGCATGGGTGGCTTTCTAGAAGTTAGATTGATGAACTGTTTGATTAGATTTAGATGAAAAAGATTATATATAGATTCCGTTTATACCAGGCCCGTAGCCAGGATTTATGCCGGGGGGGGGGGGGGTGCGGAATTTGCCAGAAGCGGACCTTTGCGTACCCAAACTTTTTTCACCGTTAGTCTCCAAATCTGAAGAGCGGGGGGGGGGGGGGGGGGGGGGGGGGGGGGGGAGCGGCGGGGGGGGGGGGGGGGGGGGGGGAGGCGGGAGGAAGGGAATATAAAAAATTTCGTCGCACGTGAGAAAACAACATAAAGAACTTAGTGAATTCTAGAAAAACAAACATAGTATTGCAAAACAAAGGTTTGCATTTATTGCATCCTTAAGTGAAAATCTGTTAAACTGGTCCAGCCGGTGAAGGCATTTGTGCTGGTTAACCGAGTAGTGGTCGGGGGGCCAGGGTTTGTCTTGCACTTACCAGTTACAGATCGTGAATATAAGTAATATGAAAGCAAAATTAATATGACAGAGGCAACGGATTGCAATCCTATTACCGAAGTATCATCATGATGCATTCAAATCAAAATGCTGAAAAATTGAAAAATTTCAAAGGCATACAAGTCGAGAAAAACTCCTTGGAACCTGAAGATAGAAGTGATATTTTTCTGTGATGATATTAAAACAAGCTGGATGTGTATCAAGAATCAGGATTCCAGACATCTTCGCAATCGAGGAGTAGAACCTCTCAACAAAAAGAAGTGTCTCAGATCTGAGAGAGCTGCAGCCATAACAAAGGAGATTTGGAATAGTAGCTAAAGGCAGCAATACTGAAGAAAAAGTATGAAGCTAGAAAGGAAAAAAGGGAGAAGAGAAATAGAAAGGAAAAATTGAAATGAAGAGTTTGAAGCAATGCAGCGAAGAAGAGAAAGAGAAAGCAGAATTAGACTACAAACGGGAGGGAGGATGAGATGATAATCCAAGATAATTGGAGGCAGCGGAAAGCCACGATAGTGTACGACAGTGAAGGTGACAGGTATAATCAGCCACGGAACTAGCGCAGCGGACGTGTTTCCAGAGCTATAATGACCAGGGCTGAAGAAAGAAAATAAAAAGACAGAAATAAACTTCAGAAGGCCTACCACATGGGAGCCAGTCAAGAACATGTGATGTGAAAGTGAAAATCCAGGATTAAAAACCAGGAAAACCAACCAATGAAGGTGAAAGTGACACACACGATTAGGTACAGCCAGTTAGATACAGTGCACCAAACGCAAACGGACAATGTGAGAATGCCACTGTTGGAAACCAAAAAAACAAACATGTTGACTCAAACATAGAAAATCAGAGAGAAGAAATAGGGACTACAAGTACAGAAAAGTTGAGGATTCCATTGTGGCCCCGTGCTGACAAACTTTGTAGAGGTTCATAAGAATCAAACACTACCACACCGATATTGGATCCATTTGACGGTGTAAGACTTCACTGGAATTCCCAAACTTTATGAGATTTCAAAGAAGTTAGTTGAGAAGGAACCACCAATCCAAGAGAAGGTTAGAAACTTCTTTGAAAATTCACAAGAGGTGATGAAGGTACCAGGTATTAAAGACTGTGTATTATTGAAAGATCGAAGGCAGCGCGCTACCACCAAAGCAATGAATCTCCTCCAGAAAGACTATGGTGATCCCGTCATATTAGCGAAGTGAGCATTTATATAGCCAGAGGCAAAGAATTGGAGTCAGATTAGTAGGTGGAGATAGGCTGACTGAGGAGTTTGGCCAGTCTTCGTGAAAAATGGCTGCTAGCCAAACAAGCTAGTACAGATTTATACACCAGGTATGGACATGCATTTCGACACATGCTTGCAGAAAGCTCGCCTATTCTCCTTACAAAACGATGGGATTGCGAGGGTTGGCAAACTTAGTGATAGTGATAAAGATCGCCAACGCTGGAAGATTTTGGAGAATTCATATCCCACTCTCCAGAATGAGAACGACCCACGTGTCCAAGGACTAGGGTATCAAGGGCGCAGTCAGAGAAACAAAACCAGTCCATGGAGAGCCAAAGAAACATTGAATTTGTAACTACAGTGGCCAACAACAGTCCCATTCCAAAAAAAGTAAAAACAAAGCCTCGGATCACCGTGTTTGCATTGGGAGATTGGCACAAAACATTGGGCATTGTTAGAATGTAGAAGTGCTGTTACTGACATGAATGAGAAGTCTGAAGCCTGCAAAAGAAACCGGTACTTTGTTTTGGAGGGTCTCAACAGGGACACATGAAAAAAGACATGTCCAACAAACAGTGTCGAAGGTAGTGTACGAAATGTACTAGAAAAGTCCTATCCTACTTTCATGATCCAAAAAGAGACTCAAAGACTCAACCATCGCCAAAAACAAAAGCACATCTGTTCCCTCGCCGAAAAACCACATCTGAACCAACTCCAAAGGTGACGACAGGGTGTGTGGGAGCGAGTCCAGAAGAAATTGCGCTTTAAAACCGCATTGATGAAACCAGCACCCGCTATGACCATCGTACCGGTCTAGGTGAAGGCCAGCTGCCGGAGCCAGTATGTTTCAACATTAACGCGTTTAGGGTAACGGCCTGCGGAGCTGTATTTGAGACAGTGAACTTCTTCAGAGAAACAATGAAGACCAAAACCAGAAGCACCAAATTGTTGTGAAGACAATATGAACTTGAAGAAATGTTGACACGACGTGATGATAGATGATATACAAGTAGGAAATGTAGAAGGCACTACTTTCATAGATCTACTACCCGTTTTCATAAAGGGACAGATCATACCAGTCACAATGCGATGAGTGCAACTACACAAGAGACGGGATAGCATGGGAGCATTTTGAGACACTGCTTCCTCAGCTGAAAGTAGTCAATGCATCCCAGAGTTCAGTTAAATGATGGCAAATTAAATGTTACCAGCGACCACTCCGCTTGAGACTGTATATAGCAAATTGGTGAGTGATCCATACGCCATCAGATCGCTGTGTAGGATGGTTTGTATAAGGTATCCCAGGAAAATGAGAAATCAGAGTGAGGTCAGTGTGAACTTTTGTAGGATAGACAGTTTACCGTCAAGACTAGGCACAGAACAACTAGAAGAGCGTTTCAGAAGTACATAAACATGGATTTCAATGAACGGCTCGACTCTGCCAGCTTATCGGGGGAAGGACCGAAATTTGTGGCATCATGAAAAGAATCTACCCAAAGATTAATGGACACTACAAGCTAAGTTGCCTTTAAGAAACCGGAAATGACAGCAGGATCTAAAAATCATCTGCAAGCAATACAGTGTGCAAATCATTGAAGAGGAAGGCTGACTCTAAAGGATGAACAGTACAAAAAATTATGATGACTTCATGGATAGCCTAGAACAAAGGATATGGCAGAGAAACTCCCAGAAGAAGAGAAAAGGACAGGAGGAAAAGTATGGTACATCCGAAATCACAATAGTGTGGTACATCAAAAGAGAAAACCAGACATAAACCCGTGTGTGTTCAATTGTACCTGCAATATACCAAGGGAAATCGCTCAACGGTCAGCTGCTTGCAAGGACCAGAATCTGACAAATAGAAGATTGGCGTTCGTCTTCGCTGGGGAGAAAGGAGAGATTGGCAGTTCAGGACATATCCAGGAGATGTTTACAAGTGCGAGAGTGTAGGTAGAAGAACGTGGACTGTGACTTGTTTGCCATTTCCTAATGGAGGAAGAGAAGGGGACCTAGACAATGACCTTGAGGAATACCGCATGCCTGATACAAGTATTTGAGCAATAATCTTCTCCAAGTTGTCCCCCAAACTATATCTTGGAAAGAATGCCCTGAGGGTTGAGTTCAAATATGGAACTTATGTTACCCAATGCTATATTGACAGACTTCTACGTCGATGACTTCTTGAGATGATTTGAAAAAAATGCAAAAGTAGGCTGGTTAACAGCATCGCCCCCTCGAGTGTTTGGCAGAGGAGTTTCCGTCTCTACCAAGTTGGATTAGCAACAGCCAAGACGGGTATCGAATTCATCCCATAGAAGAAAGATCTAAAGACAGTGAATACATTAGATCTTCATAGTGACAGGTTCTACCAACAGAAAGAGCATTAGGACTGCAATGGAATTTTGTTTGAAGACAACACCCCTAGGATTCACAAAGATGAAGGGAACAAGAAAGCTACCAGAAGGAGAATACTTTCAGTCATGAGCAGAGGACTTACGACCACTTGGAGTCATGGCAAATTCACACTGAGAGCAAAGATAATCTTGCAAGAGTTATGTCGTGAACAAGTGTCCTGGGATGAGGAGATTCCAGAAGTACAAACAGCAGTGGGAGTTATGGCTACGGGAATTTATCAAGCTGAAGAACCTCAAGATGAAAGATGCTACAGCCAGGAATTTGAAACCTGACCAATGTGAAATTCACCACTTAACGGACGCCAGTCAGGTGGATTATGGCGTGGTAAGCTACATCAGGTACGTCAACCGTTGTGGAAATGTACACTGTGCCATTTTTGAGTGGCAAAGGCGAGGGGGGGGGGTGGTTTGCACCTGGCGAAGATGGTAACCGCTCCAAGACTAGATTGATGCTGACACTAATTGCTGTGAAAAATCAACCATACGCTACAGGAAGGAGCTACAATATCTGTTGATGACACCGTGTACTGGACGGATAGTCAAACCGTGTTGAGATATATACCCAGACAAAGTGTCGATTTCAAGACCTTTGTGGCAAATCGAGTGGAAATTATCAGAGGTGGATCTCAACCAAGACAATGGCATTATGTCAAGGTCAGAAGCAGATCAGAGCAGAATAAGCATATAGAGTCTAACAATGACAGATCTTTGAAAACACCCATATGGCTTCAAGGACCACATTTATATAGCGACAAGATTTCCAACTGGCCACATGATCAAATCAAGTGCAAGGAAGAAATGTGTTTTCAGCAGCATTTGTTGAAACAAGGAAACAGGAGGGAAGAAGAACCAGGAATGATCCTTGTTAACAAATAATGGAACACTATTCTGATTGGATGAGGCTGAGAAGAAGTGTTGTTTGTAGCGTGGTGGATACGGCTGAAGAGAAATACTTTAAAACTAAGAGCCAACGATCGACATGTCAGTCAGCCTAAATACTTGACATGTTGAAGAAATACAGGAGGAAGGAAGCTGAAAATGCTATCTACAGATACGTTCAGCAATCAGCATTCCCGAAGGAAATACCTGCCCTCTCCAAAAACACCAGCCGCTAGAGCAAACCACCGGGTGAGGAAGAAGTAACTGTCGTAAAGATCAATGTGTATCACAAGATTGTGAATAGACTGATTCCCAAAACCAATGGAATAGTGAATTAGATCCAGAATTGCACAATGGCATGTTGAGAGTAGGAGGAAGATGGAGACAATAGTAACGCCCCAGAATGCGAAACATCAGTTCATTCTATCCGAAAGAACACCCACGTATCGGACATGATAAAAGATGTGTACGAGAAAGTAGGACATCAAGGGAAGAGACCCCCGTTGCTTGCGGAACTTCGCAAAACTATTGAGACTCTTAAATGCCCGAGACGCCACAGTGAAGAAGATACTGCATAATAAATGCTCACCTGCGAAGGTAACCAAGCTACACTGAGAAGCACAGATTGGCAGATCATTCCAGAGTGCAGAGTTAGGTCTACGAGCCCGCCTTCTCAAGAACAGGGATGGACATTTTGGCTCCATTGAAACCAACAGGGAAAAAAAAAGCGCAGAAAGAGGATATGGGGGTGTTTTCTTCATGCTTTAACAGCCAGACAATCCATATAGAGATGCGACCGCTTGGATAGAAGCTCATGCATTGATGCTATTCGGAGATTTACTGCGAGAAGGGGAAGCGTGAAGGAGTTATACTCAGATAACGGCACTAACCTGGTTGGAGCGGGCAAGGAGGAGAGAACAACTGACCGAAAAGCACTACAGGAACTAAATCAAGAGCAAACAAGTAACTTCGTGCAAACAGAGGTATACAATGGCATTTCACTACCCAGGGAGAAATCACACCAGGAAGTGGAGGAGCATGGGAGCGGAGATAAGGACATCCGGAAGACCCTCCTGTCGGCCTGCTTGCAAGCAACAGGGGGGGGGGGGGGGGGGAAATAATGAAATCTTGCAGAACGGATGAACAACTCCGTGTACCCTTATGAAGAGAAGATATCAGTAGCTTCCCACAATTGCATGCTTCAAATGGGGAAAAAAAAGTTTTGTAACAGGTAGTCATGTGAATCGTTCGAGATGAAAATCTAAAATACCAAGTTTGTGATCAGTTTACTGTCAATTTGCAAGTTTGTTTTATCTCTCGAGTTCACATTTAGTAGCTTTACACAAACTTTCCATGGAAGCAATGCAATTGTGGAAGCTACTGACATCTCCTATTACTCTTAGGTGCGAGGTGGAGTCAGTGTCCACAGTAGGGGCTGTGACCAGAAAAAAATATTAATAACGGTCAGCGTAAAAATACTACTTTTTCAAAGTGTGAAGTATTATTTTAGAACATGTAATTTTACATTTTCTGTTTAAATTGTATTTTAGTTAGGTATAGGTAATAAAGCGTGAAGATAGTTGAATAATGGGGTTTTACCGTAATTTAAAACTAAAGTCTGGTAAAATTAGGAACATTTTTAACAGTGTTGTAGATGTGTGAGACCACAGGGACTGTTAATGCTCTAAGCAAACAAACCCTTATCCACCTGCGTATTCGCCCCAAGGATTGTGTATGCAAAGAAGAGGATGGAGGCAAATGCAATTCCTAGCTGACCCTATTTTGGAAAAGAGGGGTGAGAGAAGGATCTTCTGAATTGCAGCGATCCCGTCCACGGTGGGCTCCAAGTTAGCAGCAAGAAAACATTGCTGTGGGTGACATTGTTCTGATAGTGGATGATCACGCACCAAGTAGCTCTGGCTTGGGCAAATTCATTTTGAAGTGAGTCATGATAGCAAAGGATTTGTTCGAAGTGCACAGATTAAAACAAAGACTACCATTTTGAACAGGCCCATCACTAAGCTATGCCTGTTATTGGAATACAGGAGGCCTAAAGGAAATGAACCCACATCCTTCAAGACTGAACCATAAGAGCCTTCATGTATTATGAACTGTTTGGAGCCTACATGTATATATTATGAACTGTTTGGAGCCTACATGTATTATTAATAATAATAATAATAATAATAAACCATATTTGTGAGCGCATAAAACATAAATAACATCTCAATGCGCTATATTGGTGAGAACAATGGAATTGAAACACTCAAGAGAGATACACAGGGAAAGCAATATTAAATAAATGAGTTTTGAGCTGACTTTGAACCGAGCTATAGTTGGTGAATTCCGGATGTGTTTGGGGGAGGGCATTCCAAAGTATTGGGGCAGGAACAGCAAAAGCCCGCTTCACCATAGGTCTTTGTATGGGAGGCAACAACTTGTAAGCTACCCTCAGGGCGCACTTTACCTGAACCTAAGGGCACGAGGTGGAACGTAGGGAGTGATAAGATCTTTCAAGTAGGAAGGGGCCATGCCGTGGACTGTTTTGTAAGTGAGAAGGAGAAGTTTAAACTGAATCATATGATCAACCGGGAGCCAGTGAAGCTGATCACGAAGAATTGGGGTTATATGATCACGCTTCTTTGTGAGAGAAAATTAAGCGAGCGGCCATATTTTGAATTCTTTGTAATTTGTTGAGGTGTTTTTGAGGAAGGCCGTACAAAAGAGAATTGCAGTTATCAAGCCTACTGATGACAAAAGCTGAATAAGTTTCGGTGGATGCCGAGTCGGGTATTTTCGCAATTTACCAATCTTGCTCAATTCAAAGGAAGCACTTCGGCATGATGGTCCATCGTGAAATGTTAAGCAAACACAACACTAGGTATTTTACTTGGTGTGAGGATGCAGTATAACAGCTACATCACATACTTTATAAGAGGAAAAATTGCTGTGCTGTTGAAAAGTGTGATGTAAAGTGTTGATCTTCAGTTTTGCTGTCATTAAGGACTAAGAAATTAGATGACATCACATTTTAACATCCTTAATACAGTTCTTAATTTTCTCAGTGGCATTATGTTGGGCCCTGACATTGAAGCTGATGTAAATTTGGGTATCGTCAGCATGATGTCACACAGGAGAGACCATGTTTTGTTATGGTGCTCTCAAGTGGGGCAGTATATAAAAATAAAACCATGGGACCACACACACAGACCCCTGAGGCGTACCATAGTCAACCATAACAGGCTGAGATTTGACATCATCAATAAGGACATATTGACTCCTGTTGTGAAGATATGATGAGAACCAGTTGAGAGCAGAGCCTCCGATATCACAGCGTGATTGAAGACGGTTTAATGACACAGTGATTGTCGATGGTGTCGAAGGCTGCTGTCAAATCTAAAAGAATAAATAGTTTCACACCACTCATGCTTGTCAAGATTCATGAGGATATCATTATAGACACGTGTCAGTGCAGTTTCAATACTGTGGTGCTGCCTGTAAGCCGACTGAGAAGGAGCAAATAGATTGTTAGAATTTAAGTAACTGACAAACTGTTGCATAGCGCAACGTTCAACAATCTTACCCAGAAAAGGTAAGTTGGATATGGGCCTATAATTTTTCAATATATTTGGGTTCAAGTTTGGCTTCTTCAAAATCGGCATAACCATAGCACACTTAAAAAAGTTCTTCAGGGAATACACCCATACCGAGAGACATATTGGTAATAGCAGTGATATGTGGCAAAAGCAAATCAAGGTTATCTGATACCAAACAAGCAGGTAAAGGGTCAAGGGAACAAGATTTTATTTTAGACCCTCTGATGACATCCAAAACATCCTCTGTGGTCACAGCATTAAATTTGGTGAATGAATTTTTACAGGAGATCTCAACCGGCTCAATATCAGAGGTAGGACTTGCTTGTAATTCATCCAAATTGTGGCGGAGGGTCCTAACTTTATCATCAAAGAAGTCAGCAAACTGCTGAGCAAGCTGCTCTTTTGAGGTGTGGTCAGGGAGTACTTGCTTTGGTTTACTCAGACAACCTATCAATAACATGGAAGAGTTGTTTTGGATTACAGTTTATGATCTCAAGACGGTGATATTCTCTTTTGGAAGCATTAAGTGCTTCCTTGTATGCCTTACACTTCTCATAAAAAATGTGTTTGTGAACTGTTTGGAGCCTACATGTATTGTGAACTGTTTGGAGCCTACATGTAATTATGAAATGTTAGAGCCTGCCAAACATTATGAAGATGTATCCTGCTAAAGTTGAATATCGCAGTAACAGCATCATTAACTGTAACTATTTTGATTGTTGGAACTAAATGTGATCTGGCAAGTGATGCGTCGAACTGATTAGTGTTATTTTGTGATCTGGCAAGTGATGCGTCGAACTCCCGGTCGAACTGATTTGTGTTATTTTGTGATCTGGCAAGTGATGCGTCGAACTGATTTGTGTTACTTTGTGATCTGGAAAGTGATACATCTGATTTGTTTTGTTGAACCTTAATTCTACCCTATATTACCAGCATGGAACTGTTGGCTGTGTTGTGAGACTTTGTGCAACAACTGACATGACAGTGATGAACATTGAAAGAACTTTTTTACAGTTACTTCAGCTACATGGTGATGACAACCTGATTATGAACTTTACCATGTGGAACCAGTTTGTGTGGAACTAATCAGAAAGACACTGATATTTAATTCTGTTAAATTGATCTAACTAAACCCAAAAGGGGCTCATTTTATTTCCAATTTGGATTTTTAACTATTTGTGATTTAAAGGCATTGTTTAGAGACATTTTATTTCAAAATTTAAAGTTGACCAAATTATCCAAAAGAATATGTGATAATTGAACTAAATGTGATGCACCTTTAGCCTTGATTTATTTCTAAATTACTGATTCAATTTCATAATATTGAATTTCTTATTCAAGTGAAATTTTGTGTGTTTCAAGTTAAATGAACAAAATGAAGTTGATTTATCTGTGTGCACAAATTAAAATTGTAGCACAGTTTGGCCAATGTTTTTAATAATTACAGGCATTCATACACAAGATTTCACTGTGGTAGTAAATAATTATTTTTCGAGTTGACATATTGGTTGGAGTTCCAAATTGAGTTACCAAATTGAAAGTTGCCAAATTGATTAAAAGAAATTTGTGTTAGTGATTTTTGGTATTGAATAGCTTTCGTCTTACTGCATGCGACTGGGGGCGGGAATGTAATGTCCAAAAATCTTGCGCTTTAATTATGCGTACTGAAAGTTTAGTGGTATCCGTCCTTAAAGTTTTCGCAAAGGATTATGGGTGTTGTGTTGACAACATGGACGCTGTCGTGAATGAGACCCGTTGAACGATACCGTCTTTTACACCACATTTTTATAGCATTCAAGAGATTTAATGAACCAAATGAATCAAGAAATCAATAACGAATATAACATGCATTAAAGCGAGTAAGATCATAATGTTGTCACTGTGGTCATCTTTCGTCTGGAAGAGTTTTGGTAAGAAGTAATCGTAAGACTGAGTTATCGTCTGCTTACTCTGCTTGTACCATGACTTGCGCTCGTACTCACACAAGCAATTGTGAAGGTGAAGTTTGTGCCCCTAATCTACGATGTATAATGCTGTATTTTTGCGGAGTTATTAGAATTTCAACCCAGGTTAAGCTCCCATGTTGTCCTCCAAACTATGAACTAAAGAGTGGTACTTTCCGAAGGCTCTACTCTACAGTGAGTATCATGTGGCGATGAACATCAAGTGCAGGTATTTACAACGACCGATTTTTTTGCACTTCCGCATGCGGTACTGCAAAGATCCGCTTGCACTCCCGCATGCGGAAGTGCAAATGTCCGCGTGCACTTCCGCATGCGGAAGTGTAACATTTCATTTGCACTTCCGCATGCATGCGGAAGTGCAAAGATCCGCTTGCACTTCCGCATGCGGAAGTGCAAAGATCCGCTTGCACTTCCGCATGCGGAAGTGCAAAGGAAATGTTACACTTCCGCATGCGGAAGTGCGAAAGTAATGTTGCACTTCCGCGTGCGGAAGTGCAAATATCCGCGTGCATGCGGATGTGCAAATATCCGCGTGCAAGCGGACTGCAAGATTCCGCTTGCACTTCCGCATGCGGAAGTGCAAAAGTAATATTGCACTTCCGCATGCGGAAATGCGAAAGTAATGTTGCACTTCCGCATTCACGCGGACATTAGCACTTCCGCATGCGGGCTTTTTTCAACGAAGAACACTTAATACTTAGCCACTTTGCAAACCTTTTTCTAAAAATCGGATGATCATTTTTAGTTTTTTTTTCAAAATTCGAAATTCATCGGTTATAAAAGGGCGAGAGTCTTTTCCATAGCCACCTAAGTAGCAGTAGTACACACTTGTTTATAATACGCCATATAAATTGTTGCACCGCTTTTCATAGGTCAGTATGTTTATCGTATGTTTGTCCTGTAGAAATACTATTCTAATTTATTAATTAAAAGTCTGGCAGTGAGCGTGACATCCTGTTGAAATCACACAGGCCAGCATAAATAAATACAGAATAAGTTAGAATCTAAGGGCAAATGTTCAACAAAGAGCCAAACAATATTGTTTATTGACAACCAGTACTCTCATTTCATGTGAAAAGGACGGGGAATTTAATTGACGGCTTTCATCACGTTAATTTCCCTGAAGGACTACCACACCTTGTAGGTACGGACCGGCAGGTAATAACTTACTAAATCCGCCAGAGGAGAGTTTAACGGGACAGCAAGCTATAGCAAAGGAATATATCGATTGGAGAGACTCTCCTGTCGGCTTTTTCATCGACAGGAGAGAACTTTGGCAAAAGACGGGATTTCCGGGATAGGAGTGCAACTCTCTTATCGCTGAAGCGATGGAGAGTGCTACATGTGTTGCCGTTAATCTGTATTGCATGTAGGTGTGATCGATGGAACAGAGTATTGAACCCTTTGGTTGGGTGGTTTTCCTGAAGCATGTGGCATGTTATTCATGCGACAACCAAGAGGGAGTTAACGTTGGTTCCAGAGGACGGTTGGTACCGGGAATTAGTTATCAATGGATTATCACCGGGATTAACTACAGGAGTGGTTTTGTGCCGCGGTCAATCAACTTCCGTTATCGTGCCCAATGTCGTGTCCACATGGGTCTGTTACCAGAAACCCCACACAATCGGCGGGGCGCGATCGCGTTAATTGGCGCTAATGAGACCTTTTGATAACAATGGGAACAAAAGGAACAATAGAGGTGTTAAGTGCCGGGACCACGGTTCGGGACCATGCGGGCTAAAACCACAAGAGGACACTGAATGCCGTGTTGCTGCATATATACGAGATAAACAAGAGCACGGGACGTGTATTGCAACATACGAGTCTGTTTAAATAAAATAAATAAAAAATAAATTGTGCGTACAGCCCTGGTAAAGGAAATATTTATCATAATTTTGTTGTTGTTGTTGATGTTGCGATGATTTTATATACATTAAACATTTGATTAATTTTCCCCTCGTATCAAAATATTTTAACAGCTGGTGTATAATAGTATATGGAAAAATATGATTGCAAAACGGGGCTGTAATGAAGAGTATTACAAATACCTAAAACTCGCAAGTCGGTCTTAAAGTGGGAAAATATCAAACATAGACTTAAAATAAAATCTAAATCAATTACAAGTCATTGATACAAGACAATCGTCTATAAATTACATTGGGTGCTAGATTAATATAGCATCCTAGATACAATTCAGGTTTACGACGTAGTCCATGTGTGATACAATTCTCAGTGTGATGATAGCTTACAGTAGGCTATAGAGCCAATGCGTATTCAACTTTTTATACTACGTAGTTGTATGTATATTTGTCCTGTCCCATTTACCACGTGTTTACGGCCTTCCCGAAATTTACCTTTGGCGTTAAAATAGATAATATAATATCAAACATGCCCACATTTATCAGCTTGGGCTTACATTAACCAACAAAAAAAAAAAATAAATAAAATAAATGTCGGCATTTATTATAGCGCCTTTTCACAAGTATACAAAGCCGCTTTACCATTTATTCCGCTGCCACTAGAATATGTCAGCTTGCCTTACAAATGGCCAAGGCATTCTCATACCTCTGGCGGGCGCTCAAGGGACAATATTCCTAAACAGCTCCCCTTTTTGCACCTGGGTGGAGAGAGAAAGCAGAGTAAGTGCCTGCCCCAAGTGCACAACACATTGGCCTCAGGTGGGACTCGAACCCAAGCTTGGATTCATGCGGCAGTCGTTGTATCACGGCGACCTACATTGCCCTTGTATCCACTGGACCACAAAGTTTAAAACTTGAATGTCGAATGAATCCTCAGTACTTTATTTCTAATATAATTTAGATGCTACATCATCTTGCAAACTTATCAAGGAAATGTGTCAAGAAATAAGTCAAACCCGGAAATCAAAACCGATGAATTATTTGAAAACATCCAAGCACGGATTGTTTTGGCTGTCACCGGCATGATAGCTATCAGCGCGAGATCCTATATTTTAAAGCACTGGTTCATCCTTCAAGGTTCTAGTTTTTCTCGAAATTAGACCAAATTTATAATAGACCCTATAACTCTACACCACACCAGTATGAATTCCGTGATGTACATTTTCTACGGGTAACTGGACCCGTTATGGTGTCAATATGTTCCATTTGCGACGTCGTCAAGTCACTGACCTTAAGTACAACTGTTTTGTCCGTCTGAATTAGAATGCGACTCAAAAATAAGTACTAGGATAATGCTAGGCCTATGAGGTGTTTGCATAAGTGTTGAAAAGTAAAATAATAATTTATGGGAAACCTTTGTTTTTAAATGTAGGCATGAGGCATATTATTGAGCTGCGAAGCAAGCTCCTACAAATCGCCCGGAAACTCTGTTAGTTAGGTGTCCGTCCGTTCGTTACGGTAACATTTTAAATGATGTATCCATTGATGCTCAGTTTACAGCTGTCCCGGAATTTATTTCGAATCGGCACAAACACGCTTATTTTCGCTGATATCAAAAATAAAAAAAACTATCGGGTTGCTGGACGCTGTTTCGGACACCGAGGTCAAAGTTTATATTAATACCCTTGGTATTAACACGTAAGTGCCCAATGGTGGAAGGGAAAGATGATTCGATGCAACGGTTGGTGGAAAAGGCAGAAAAGCAGAATGAGCAGGATTACCGGAATGGGCAGAATGGGCAGAATGGGCAGAATGGGCAGAATGGGCAGAATGGGCAGAATGGGCAGAATGGGCAGAATGGGCAGAATGGGCAGAATGGGCAGAATGGGCAGAATGGCAAAAAATGAAGAATAGCCGGGTAGCATAATAGCAAAATACAGCAGGGGTGGAAACACTTTGGTTTGGGTTCAACAAGATCTTGGTCGTTTTTAATTTTTCCCCCTCTATAGTTGGACCCCTAATTGTCAACAGGAACAAATGCATTGCACACGAAAATACTTTCACCCATTTAAACATAGCAACTGCGTGTTTATAGATTTAGGTGCAATTGCAAGACATTCTCAAACAAACGATAGGCGGTATGGGGCTTACTTGGCACCTACATGTTCAGAAAAAAAGTACCGAGAATAAAATAAAAATTATTCAAATAAAACAAATTAAAAACAAAACAAGCATAGCAAACATAATGTTCCATGTTAAAAAAATTCAGGAAACAAAAAAACAAATTAAAAACAACAAACACAAACACATAAAAAAATGTAAACAAAAATTGCGGAGAAAGAAGACAATAAATAAAAATGCTGGTATATGCTGCTAGTGGCTAATCTGCCGTTTTCTGCCTATCCTAAAGGTCCGTTCATACTTCCACTGCAATGCAGTTGCAGTGCTTGCTGGCACTGGCCTATCTATCGACCACTTTCTGCTGCAACTGGATGCAACCCACGATGCATGCCCAGTTAAAACCATTTAACTTTGTTGCAGTACCGCATTGCAGTAATATTCATGAGTTTAGACCTGGAGTAAAGACGCTTTTACGGAATAAAGCTGTCTCAATCCTTGTAATCATTTTATTCTCTGATGAAGAAGATTTCATGCTAGGCCTATTCCATGGCAGTCTTACATGAAGGACGAACCTAAAAATTGCCATTTACAACATAAAATTCGTTAAAACATGCGCGCAAACCGTGGTTTAAACCATTTTAAAAACTATTAATGGTAAAAAAATTAGAATTAAAAATGATTAAAATTTTTTAATCTAAATTTAGATTTGTCCCTCCGATAAAAAATTTAGAGAGCATTCTGCGTTTTCTCTGCCTTTTACACTATCCGCGTGGAAGAGCACAGATTCAACGAATCAATCTTTGGAGTTCGCCATATTGGATAGCGCATACTGGAGTTTTTCATAGCTGAAATTAGCAGTCGTTCCATGCTTTTTCGGGGGAAACAACATAATTTACTATTTCATGAGACTTGATGAGAACGAAAACGGTGTTTCGGAGAGGAGTTCTGATGACAAGATTGGGTGGATTCACACGCAAAAACCCGTTGGTTATGCGAGGCCATGCCATACAGCACTTTATTATGTGATATACCAGGACAAGTTGCTTTACCGACGGTGTGAGCGTAAGTCCGCTAACGGTAACTTCTGATAGACATGATTATATTTTAGCATGTTGCAGAGTTATAGCTTAGCGAATCATACAAAATAGGCCCTACAAAAGGTATTTGCATTGCCTCACCGGGGCAGCTTCAACCAGTGGTTTGTAATTCCTGTAGTTGTTTCATATACAAATTCAAACACTCGATCTCTTGTCACTGGCCCCTCAACTGACACTGTATAAAAACTTAGTCTTATGATTAGCCTTGGTACGGAGCTGTACGGCGTTGTAGGAGGTACCGACGAACGACGAACAACTGAAAAACATCATAATCTATCATTCATCGCAGCTTCCGAGAATTCTCGTCTTGTTCTTATTATAAATGATGTTTAGTAGTGAGTTATTTTTTTTAATTTTGTAAAACGTTCTTCAGGGTCTCTTGAACTTGCAAAACCGCTTTGCAAATGCTGTAAACAGCACCCACTTCTTAACAGTGCAAGCATATTGGAACGGTAAATGATAATCCCCGAACAACTGCACTGATTAAAAACCCTTATGTGATAATTATTGAAATTGGTGGATTTGTACGCAATTTATAAATTAAGTCGTAAATGATTAGTTTCAGGGCACAATTGGCTAATTCACTTGTCATCGTTGATCGTTAAATTTGACATTACTTGACTGATTAATATATATAATATATAAGATAATATATATATATATATATATATATATATTATATATATATAATATAGCTATATATAAACTAAAGAGTGATGAAGGGGAAAATGGTACCACGAAATATGAATAGAAGCTCATCCCCAAATCAACATTTTTGGTGCATTTAAAGGTGCATGGGTACCCGACGGGTGTCGATCAATAACCTTGTCCCCCCCACTTTACTGCATCAAATTTAGACATGTTGGTATCAGAAGATCTGTTGTATTTTCCACTATCCAATGAATTAAATCCAGGAATGTTTCCATTTAAAAAAGGTCTCCAAATGTGTTGAACACATGCCAATGTATATTATTTACACATTTTATATCCAAACGATTGGATCGCTTAACTCAAAATTTGTAATCAGTGTTTTGGGGTGATTGCTCCAGTGAGGAGAAATAACATATGACATATATGAAAAATTACGTTTTAACTGATGCATTGTTAACTTAGTTGATCTACTACAAGAAAACACTTAGAGCTATCCATGTTTCTCAAAATGGCAGCTAAAAAGAATTCATACGGCTACATTTGCGTAAGTAAGAGGGTATCACTTTAACTTTATGTAAGATTATTCGGTGCCTAAATGGCGTATATTACAATTAGACCTATTTAAAACGTTTATTAACTAAACCTATATAGCTACGGATTCTCGTAAGAAGCAGCTGGAAAAATAAAAAATGGCTAATTTCATGTACAATAAACATTTTAACGATTTTGTTCAAAATTCATTTTTTGACCACCATTGTAATTTTTATGGCCGCCCATTTTGGCAAAATGATAGTCCACAGGTTTTCTGGTTCGTATTCAACAATTATTTAAATAATGCCTTATTGAATTCCCGCTTAGATTGTAAAGATTATACCTCTGATTACTTGCTTTGTATTTATCGTTTTTGGTGTCGCCATTGTTTTTAAGTAATTTGTTATGTGATCAACATATTGAAAAAGTTTATTATTTGGCGCAAAAGACCTATCTTTCCGTACTTAGAGGGGGTAAATTTTGAGCTATGGTCATTTTATAATTTTACCAATTTTCTGGTCACAAATGGTGCTTTGGCCGCATTTTGTTTTTTAAGTAAAAATGCACTGTGTCTCAAAAGCTTATTTTAAATAATATTGTAATGCAACCTAAAAACACTAGTAAATGTGATTCAGGAAACTGGTTTAGTTATGTTTGGGATAGCATCCCTCGTCCAAACTAAACTAGTTTCCTGTCACATACCCAAAAGTGCAGTGGCGTAGCCAGTGTGGGTGGGCAGGGGGGCTCTGAAAAAAAATCTTGAGGGGAAATCTGGAAATAAAACACGGATATTCATGTTAAATCAGCCCCTTTTCGGATTCTTTTGCCCTGCGACCGGGAAATTTTTGCTTGTGATCGGGACATTTCTTGCACCTACCGTGAAATTGCCCCCTCGGAACCACTAGGCTGGCTACGCGCCTGCAAAAGTGATGTACACCCCAGGTCAAATCTAACTAGCTAATGCCACTTTTCAGTAGTGCTTTTATGTTGTATAAGTATATGAGTTATAATAAGCTTTTGGGCCACCTTCATTTTTTAAAATTTAAAACAAAATGGCGGCCAAAATAACAACTTCGATCCAAAATGAGCTAAAATGTATATTGCAGGATCAAAACACACCAAACTACTACTGCAAAATTGGTTCTCTTAATGCACATAGGCATAGGTCTTTCCATAGTGAACTTTCCTCCGGTGCGCTATGTCTGAAGCTTTTGGAAAATAGGTGATAATTTTCTCATCCTTTCCGGTCATTTAGGGCATGCCGTCAAAGTCATAGGGTACAGGGTCGTTGCCACCCCAAGGGAAAAACATGATACATTTTTTAAAACATTCTCCACAGCATGGTTCTATATACCATCATGTAGCCTGAAAGCCGGATCGGACATTCCTATAGCGCACAAGCTTTTTCTACCTCCCCGGTAAACCGTATTATACAAGAAAAAGCGTTATAAGACCAGGGTTAATAAAAACAAATAGGCTGGGAGTGAAAGTTTGCAAAACATGCATGGTCTGTGATCATATTTTTAGAAGTTTTGCAAGTTCCGAAACATGTTAATTTTGAGACATGAGGACATTTCCAGAAAGAAGCGCCCCCAACTTTTTTCGAACCCTTTTTTGTTGTTTTTTTTTGCATATTGGAATGCTTACCCATGTATTAGATCACACCAGAAGTGAACAAGCCAAATACGCCGTCTTTATGTAATAAGATGATGATTTAGTATTTTCTGGCGTGCACGACAACAAAGTATCGTTTTCTATAGGGACGATTACGATAGCAGGCAAGTTCAAAACAAGGTTTGCGGTTTTCTTTTATACTTGAAAGGTGGTCTACAACCGATCCAATGCAATTGGAGAGAAATTTTTATCCTAAAAAATCTCCTCCTGTCACTTTAAAGCAATAATAGCACATTTTTGAAGAGCGCCTCCAATTATCATAATTTGAATTTTTTGCACAGTTTTGTTAATAATTGCAATTGTCTAATAACTATACCTGCGAACGGTAATGCTCAAAAGTGCGTATTTGTCACAAAAGAAGCGACTTTGTAAATTGAATCGAGATCCCAGATTGCAATTTAACGGCGGAGCTGGAAGCACTAAAATTCTGTCCGTCCATTATAAAATAGTGCCAACTCACGAAAATGACCTCTAACTTGACTTGTCTAAACCAATGAAACAACTAATGTGTGCGCGTAGACACGTACATGGCGCTATTTCCCGGCTGATTCAGCAGCCGTTAAATTATTGTCCGGAGATCTCCGATTTTAATTATTCTAATTACAAAATTCTTTCGTTTGCGACACATCGACATTTTAGAGTTTTTTTTAATTTACGAGGTTAACCATTCAAAGGTATAGTTTACTAGCAAGTTACCAATGCACCTGTGCAAGAATCTCATTTTTGGGGGGGGGGGCGCTCTTCCAAAAAATGTGCTATTATTCTTTAACAAATACTTTTGGATACTTTATAAATCTGAAACATGTTCGTTTTGTTTTTCTATTAGTATTATACTTCTTTTAAAAAATAGTTCACTGAACAGCACAACTTGTTCATTTGCTATGACGGAATGTGCGTGAGTGTGTTGTTTTTTATTATGGTGAAAATGTAGGGAATCTATTTTTTTCATTTGCTTTATTTAGTAAGCATTTTATTTCATCATATATCATCAACATGCTCAAAATCGTTTCTCTTTTTGGAACAATGGGTAGTCCGAAAAAGGACGGGTTAGGCCGTTCTTCGAAGAACAGTCGTAAAAGACATCATTTTGATTAACTTTAGTTAAAACAATGTCTTATATGACTAATATAACATCCTTCCTCTACTTTTAATCTAGTTATATACTTTTCTTTTCCAAATCCAATACATTATTTTAATCCTTGAAATAAACTTGAACTTGATCCTTACCTGTATTTAAAATATTTTTCAGCAATATTATCACAAATTTTCATTGTACTACAGTTTTATTATTATAATTTATTCATATTGTTTTTGCCGTATCTTGTGATGAAGAAAAAATTAATAATTATTAACTTATTTTTACAGTGAGGCTTATGCTCTTCGTACAAAGTATATGATAAACTCGCAAATTCCAATGTGCGCCTCTCCTGGAGTCGACAAATACCTACAGCATCCCAGTTAGCAGGATATTGGATATTGGATATTCGGCTAGACGGACATTCGCCTAACGGACATTCGCCAACTGTTTTTTCAATGACTCATAGCAAAAAAAGTAACCACACGATATTTTTTATTTTTGCTTCAAATATTCCCCAGCACCTACACTCTTCCCACAAACAAAAAAATAAATATTTCACCACAGCTTAAGGGGGTAATTAGGTTTGGAATCAGTCATTTTCAAAAAAAAAAAAAAAAAAAAAAAAAAAAAAAAAAAAAAAAAAAAAAAAAAAAAAAAAAAAAAAAAAAAAAAAAAAAAAAAAATCCCCCCCCCCGAGAAAAGTAACCACACGATATTTTTTATTTTTGCTTCAAATATTCCCCAACACC
>JAMKCH010002823.1:0-37455 GCA_023653785.1 Ophioderma brevispina
AGCAAATAATCTTAGTTGAAATAAGGAACGAAGGCATACACACTATACTTTGTCAAATTGATAATCTTTGTAATGCTAGTTGACATTAAGAGATTTTGTAGTGTGTATGGGGTCTAAAATTTTGTTGGAGGAAAGGTTGTAAAGCTATATCTCTGCCTATTACTCCTGTGTTCATACAATCTAGCTAAAAAAAGAGTAATTGATATGTGCATATAGGAAGCATCATATTGGAAGGGTGTATTAATTATGATTTGCAAGTTGGTATGGATTAACAGGCATTGGAATAAATGCATACTCTGCGCCTTCCGCAGTTCGCCTACCAGGGCACAGTTCATTCCGTTCCTTCAGAAAGGGTAGAGAAACTAAACGGGGGTTTTATGGGATGACTGATGATACAACAAAATCTATGCAGTGTAATATTGGTCATTCCACAGGTTGGGACAAACCATATTTTGATATAGCCTCGGAAAAAATTCAAATTTTATTTAGATGCAAAGTATTTCAGAAGTTACTTTTATGCAAAATTGATAAGTTTTTAAGGTCATTTAACATGAATACCAAACATTACGCTTTATTTTTTCAGATTTTTGTAATTAAGAAGGAGTGACTCAAAAAAAGAGGGTTTTAAATTGTGACAAAAAAAACGTGTACATTAATTGCAAAATTTAGAAAATTTAGGATTATTTTAATCTTCATGTTTTTATTCATTTTACAACAATACTGACCAACTTTTAATGATATTTCATTCCTTTTCCATAAGTTTATCCAAAAGCATAGTTATTGACCCACAAAAATGAGGTTTTCCCCGTAACAGGTGGTATCCACTTTTAGTACATTTTCAGATGCATCAGAAATTTTACTAATTTACCTTAAAATCATCACAAATTGATGGCAGTCACTACTTGTAATTACAGTTCACAAACATTAAACCATGCACAGTGAGAGCAATTAGGTTATTTTTGGTTGAGCTGAGGATATTGTGGTTTATTTGAGGACGTGGTGTTCACGGTTACGTCTGCACAATTTGAAACATTTCTTGTGTCACTGCATAAGTATTGGATAAAAAGTGTCTAAGTGGCCCTACATCAAATGGTATCAACCCAATAAGTAGAAATATTAAAAGGATTGATTATGTACTGCTCATTGTAAAAGTTAGATTTAAACACATGCATGGTGTCCACTGTTACGACCGAACAGCCAGCAGCAGTTCCAAAATTAATCGCTTACTAAACATATAGTTAGATATGCATTGATTGTTTGAAAATTACTCCAACAGTATTTCTTGTGTTATGCTTGGTAAAATGGAAATGATTGTTTTCAGATATTAATGTGTTAATCCGGAAAATGGAGATGGCAACTTACACACTAGAAAATTCAAAATAAAAATAAAATCAAGTTGTTCATGGCTTTAAAATTATTAATACATTTTCACCCTCATACTACATTTATCCTGGTGTAAAATGAAATGTTTTTCAGATATTAAGGTGTACGTCGAAAATGGACGATTGGCATGGCAACCTTACACACTAGAAAATTCAAAAAAAAATAAAATGAGTGTTCATGGCTTGTTAAAAATTATTTAAACATTTCACCTCATACTATCGATTTATAACCTATTAAAAGCAATGACACTGAAAGTATGTACAAAATGCATTTTCCATATTCTGATGTCAAAAAGTGCGGCCCCACCTGGTGGATGACTGACCCTCTATGGCAGTGGTTTTGCAAGAAGTTGAGAAGTGGCGATGACTTGGGAAGATTTATGCAAAAGTTATTTACCAAATTAAGGAAAGGAAAGAACCCGCAAGACACTGCATTCCATGGAATGTTGTTATCTAGGACACATAACATTGTAGAATCGGAACAGATCAGACTCGTTGGGGGAATTTTATTGACTCTTGCGAATAAGATCAGACTTTTGGGAATTTAACCTCAAGAGTCAAATACTCTGGAGACAAAAAAGAAGAGTTAAAAATTCAGATTAGCACATGTACAGTAACAAGGCTGTGGTATAAACTGTTGGAATTACTGTCTATCACTGCATTGTATATCAGCACTATGGCATTCATATTACAATGATACAGAAAATCATAGATCTAGTTGTCATCTTATATAAACAAGAAAAATTCATCACCAATGCTCAGTTTCCAGCTGAAGATATATTGTGGAATATTGACAATTTGAGAGTGAATCAAAGGATGAAAAAAATGGGCTTACTGCTAAAATTGATGTATTGGCATGAATATTTCAATTTCCCAAAAAGCACCCAAAAACCCCTAAAAATGGCCTCTCAAAAAGTCAAAAAAATTGATCAGTTTTAGCGAGCAGAAGATACGGTTTTTTTTGCTATTTTGTCGAAAAAACTCCACTTTGCCAAATTCACCCCCGGCCCCTTTGTGGGAGGAGTGAATTTGCTTTAGGTCCCTTTTTTTTGAGAAATTTGTCCTCTCCCTAAAAAAATCCTGGTTATGTGGCCTGAGTACAGTGGATTATAATCAATGTTGAAACGACCAAACCTTTCATGGAAGAGGTTCTTCAACTCTTTGGCTATTGAATTTTTCAACTCATATAATAGCCACGACTGAACAAACATGACCATGGATTGTGGTAACATATTGACCTTTGTGGACAAAATTTTTTCGTTAATTCTGATTATTATTCAATCTTATGGTATTATAGAGTAACTTCTTTAGGGACATCACTACCTCTTACCTGGAAAAAAAGGAAAAACTGTACCCTAAACTAAAAAATCTTTTGATTGAAACATGATGTGTAAATTAAAAAATAACGTTAAGGTGACATTCCGGGGGAGTGGGGACACTTTATTAGGATAGGTAGGATGAGAGACAAATGTGTCATCTTTTAGTTGAAATCAAAGCAAAAACAAACTCATCATCTTGCACTGTACTCTACACATTACACAAATATTTGACTCCCTTCATTATTTTATACAACTTATTTTAGAGGAAATGGGAAAAATAGGGAACTATAAAGTCGTAAAAGGGTAGATATGCCTTGTAATGGCACTACCATTAACTACAAAATACCATTCCCCATTGCTTAATGCAATAAAATGGTGAACAAACCCCTATACCGTTTTATCCTATAGATGTGTCATTGAACTTGTGCAGTGGGCTTGATAATCAATTAGAGCAACATCTAGGTGCGTTATCACAGACATTTTCAATATTGCATATGTGTATTGTATATGAAGGGCATGTACATGTCACAAGGCTTTATACATTTTTTAGTGTGCTATTACCCCGGGTACTTCATTTGAGGGTACGTGTGCTGAAATTTTAAAATGTCGCAATGCGAGACAGTATCTGAGTAGTACCTGTGTTTTCCCCTTGGTTCACCCGTTTTGTCAATGTAGGGTATACGGGTGTCCGGTAAATTAGGGTGTGCCAGTAGACTTGGTGTCCCCGTTTTTACTATGTGACATTTTGTATTTAAATTTAACATGAAGAATGTATTCAAACGTATAAAGTCCATTTTAAATTACAGCATTTGCATCTAATTTCAGATTATATATATGAAACATTGAACTCTTAATTTTAATTTAGTACTAAAATTAAAGTGTCATTCCCATGTAAAGGGGACACCAAGCCTGTTGTGGACAGAAATAAAAGCTAAAAATGTGTTCTTGGTTTTAATGGATCAAAACCATGGAAATATATGGTATAGTGTTCTGATTATTATAAAGCAAACACATAACGCTTTCATGACATAATAAATCTGACTGTTTGGTAATTAGCCGATAATGTTATAATCAATGCCAGTTCATGATTCCGTGTAAACAAAAACCCAAAATTTTGTTGTCCCGCTTTTCACATTTTACTAGCGGAACAATGGTTTGTTCTGAGAAACTGAATGTAAGTGACATGCTAAAGTTCATTGCAATTGATTGCATATGTAAATTCATGCTATAATGCATGCAAAGTTTTTAAAGACAGTGTTTCTAAAAACCTTTTAAAGTTTGATATCCTGTGGATGATCTGTGGTCCCAATGTAAACGGGAACCAATGGTGTCCCGCTACACTGTGCCTGAAAAAAATTGTTTTATAGCAGGCATGACATTTTGTACTATTAATCTCTTGTGCTACCTCAAATAACCAAAATGTACATGAAAATTCTACACAGGTATCCACCATAGTAATGAAATATATCTGTAAAAAAATCGAAAATTGGTTTGGTGTCCCCTTTACACCAGGGAACCGGGATGCAGTTTTATTGCAATATTTGTAAGTTTTTAAAGTACTTTTGAACTATTTGATTGGTATTTAATGAGGAATGGTATTATCAATATTTATTCAAGAAATATTGAGAACCTCCCTTAAATTTTTGTGTCCTTTTTCTCTCAAAATGTCACAAGTTGGCCCCATAATTTACGGAAACACATACTCCTCTGAGTTCCTTCGTGTCCTTGGAAAGTGAAGACTGGAGATTTCACTTCAGTTCAAAATTTTTTGAAAAGTGTATTGCTTGGTTCCCCCTTCCCAATTTTTTTTTAAACCCATTTTTTGCAGTTTGAAGATGTGAAAAAATTGGGGTGATGGGGGTGATGATAATTTGTAATGACTTGCATCATTGATATTAGTGAAATGAATTTGGTGAAACAGAATGAGAATACAGAATTATAAGTATCAAAGTGTAATAAAATTTTTGGCGATATAGATTATCAATTTTGTAATAACAAGAATTATAAGATGTTCTTTGCATGCCATTAGTAGCCTTGATGATTTCAAATTCGGGGCATGCCAACGGGAAATCCATGTGTTCTAACTACCCCTCCTCATTCTGTTTTTTTTTTGTTTCGCCTAGGGGAATTGAGGATATCGGCATGGCATGTTAGTTGGGCATTTTATATGTGAAAAATGCTTGGGTTTACATCTTACTAAGAAAACATTGTAAGACATTGCTGGTGGGGGGGGAAGGGGCCTTGAGCATTTATTTGACATTAGAATGAAGACCTAAACCTAGGTACACAGCAAGATTCCTACTCACCGGGTGTAACCCAGAGCTTGGTTACTTCATGGGTACTCTAACTCTACTCCAAGGGTTACCCTCCTTGAGCATTCTGGACGCCGCAAAAACCTACAACTAAGGTACTTGCAAAGTACACAAGCCACTGATGGATAGCAGCTATTGTTTACTTAACAGTACCCACCCTATAGTGTACTCTGCAGGTACCTGCTAGGTGAATGACAGATACCCATTTAAGCCACCAGTAGTTGAGTACCCCTGCAGCTACTCCCGGGAGTCCCTTCAAAGGTACTCCCCTACCGACTGGCCATTTGTAGCAGCACTTTGAACCATAGAGGGAGCGCCACAACATTCCATTGTTGTTTACCAAATTTATGAACATTTTAAAGCTAAGTGACATCTATATCTGAGTTGAGCATTCACCAAAAAACCCATCCTATATATGACATTCTGTGCAAAAAAACCATCATCTATGGACCCAAAAATGTTAAATAATTACTGAAATAATCACACACAGCTAAAAGCTCATTTGCATGGATGTACCCATGCAGGCTCCCGCATGTTTGTTTTGTGTGGACTAGTGGTAAGCTACTGGTGGTGTGTTGTGTACTGGGTGGATGGTTACCCCCATTTGCGGCCGGCGATGTGGCACACCCATGGTGGTGGGGTACTCAGTGGCTACTTACAGGTACTTCAAAGGTACTCCCATTGAAGAAATTGGTTGTGTGTACTATATGTGACCAGTTTCAAAAAATTAGGTACAGAGGGTACAACCACCAAAAAAAATGGCTTATTATTGTTACTCCAAATTCAAATTTATTTAAAAAAAGATGTAGTATTTACAAGATCCTGCTGAAGCCAAAAAAATCATATGAGAATCGTGTACAGGTTATACCTGATACAATGAGTTTATTGGTTGTGTACACTTCAGCACTGAAAGAGTTAGGTAAAAAGGGTCCTACAGCTATTTGTTCATGTTTCTAGGTACAGTACATTTTGTGGCTTAAAACATGCTGGGAATAGTTGAAAGCATCTGCATTAGGGAAATGAGAAAGGCTGAAGACAAGGTCAAGGCCAGTAGAAATTACACCAAATTGTCAACTTGAGTCAGAAAAAGAATAACTTGTTATTAAATTTATATGACCAATCCTGGTAATGTAGTGTACATGTTTCAAGTTGATCAGTGTTAGATTGAAGGGTCTGCAATAAATATTACAAGCTGAAATTTGGTAACCCTGAAAACATGTGAATGCTCTTGAAAATGAGGATTTTCCAAAATATGAAATGTCTTCAATTGCTTGCAAATGATCGTCTGACCATTGGAAAGCATATAGATATTTACACATGAAAATAACATACCCAAAAAGAGATACGGGCATTAATAGAGACCAAAAAATTTCAGGTAATTTTTAGCTAACTTTTAAGTTGCGTAATTTACATGATACCATACATTGGTGACTCGTACTCATTGTTATATAAAACCACAAAGGTCAAAGGACCAGTCAAATGTGCATGCGTGGGAACAACTTCCGACATGTGTTTCTTGTGTTTCAAAACGCATGTCCGTCGTCTGTTACCCATTTAAAAGGGTGTGAATTGGCTAATTACATAAACCCAATCTTATAAGGGTGTATCAGGATATTGCACAAGGTTGTCCTCCTCCTACCTCCCCCCCCCCCCCCCCATATGCGTGGCCATCAGTTGGGAACCAATGCCAGTCTCCAAAATTCCACCATGATCTTCAAAAAATGTCAAAGCAGAAACCCCTGCTCTCTTTTTGCATTAATTCTTGACCCAAAGCTGAATACCCGTGGCTTAGTATAGCAATTTTCAGACCTCCGAGGTTTTTACGACGGGGTTGTTCTATTTATAGTAGAAGAGTACTAATGATCATTCTGATATGCTGGGACTGGTTTTTTTTGAAAAAATTAGCTTTAAAATTACTCAGGCAAAAATGATGCTGACTTCAAACGTAGAGCACTGCACTATCCCATAATTATTTTCAACAGCCAAAAATTTAACTAATTACTAATAAACTACCAGTGCTTCCTTTTCAGTGCAACACTTGTTTACCTGGGTCCACCTGTCATAGCTGTGCTCCAGTTCATTGAAGTACTAATGTACTCTTTTTACAAAGCGGCAAGTTTTTGTGTGAAGGGCACAAATTGCTTTTATCAGGTTGCCTAATCTTAGCGTGCCACATGACTGCTCTCTTTGTCGGGAAACGAACTGCAGAAAACGCCTCTTTTATGCCGTGGCTCTGCTATGTACAGATGGGTAGTTTGTTTTTTACCAAATCACTGCTTTTCCTAAAAAAATTAACCTTTTGGCTTTTGATGTTTCGTCCGACAATAGACTATGATAACCACCGTCGAGAGCTGAATTAATGCAAGGTCTATGTGTACCAGCAGACCATGTAGGATGCTTGGAATTACAGATTATGGATAATCTGGTGACTTTTGCTTTGACAGTTCAGGATCATTCACCTGTACCGTATTTCACCATTTTGAAATTGATTGGATCAGGGCGAGATGTGAGATAAAATAAAAACCATGGAATATTGTGTCTAAAAGGTTGCACTCTTGTGTGACAGAGTCCTTTATGGAAAATAAAACAACTAAACAAATACACCTATGCATACATGGATTAAACCCCACTAGTCTACTGAGCCATTTTTTGTAACAAAACTCCGAAGGGGGGGTGGTTACCACCCCCCCTGTGATTATCGTTAAATGAACAACGTTCCCTGTAAATTTGGTACCAAAGGATAGCTTAGAGTTTCTTCTTTCCATTGGCTACCCAAATACGTACTAACATTCAAATTAGAGTCACCAGGACGTCATAAGTTGAGGGAAGTACGAAAATATGAATATAGGGTGGAAAATTGAATTTATTCGCAATTTTTAGGAATCACACACCCTATTATAGCTCTAAAAATGATGTCATTATATCAAAACTAGTCATTTCCCCATCAAAGTAGAGTCAAAAACAGCATTGACAATCTGATTTTCCTCACTTTTTGGCGAAAAAAAAATTGAATTTTTTCCACGGTGTGTCATGGAAATGGCAGTTTTGCTGACCATGCTGAACTTATGACGTCAGGTGACGTAAATGTTGGACTCATTTTGGTATCAATGGACAAGAGGAGGACCAGAGCTATCTATTGGTACCAAACAAGTGTCTGTCCCCGATTTCCTTGTGTTGGGTTAGGCATGTTGGTAATTTTCTCTCCCGGAGGGGGGGGGGGTGGTTACCACCCCCCCTATCGATCACTTTGGGATCACCTCTGTATCTTACCTATAACCCGGTGGAGGTTTGTTTTGGATCTTAAAAGGAGCGGAACATGTCAATTGACAATTACATGAAATAATTTGGCACCAAAAAAAGGGGGTTTTAGCAAGCCGAGGGAAAACAAACCTGAAGGCGGGGGTGCGTAACCACCCCCCCCCTTCGGCTAGACGGGGTAAAATGAAGAAGCTTTTTTTAACCCATTGCAAAAGTTAAGGAATTAAAAAATCTCAAGTGTTTTATTTGAACTTTGATTGTAAGGACAGTCCCAATGACATAACACTAAAATTTCCAGGAGGTCCGCAGTACATGTAGATTAGTTGTTGCTGACAAAACACCAGTTTCAGGTTACATATTTACTGTACTACTATGTTCATGCTGATGCAGGAATCAGACATGTCTTTTTTACAAAAGAGGTGGAGTGCTATCATAAAAAAGCCTTGCATGTCAAATTAAGGAGGAGATTAAGGGAGAACACCTTACCCTGCAATGTAATCAAAAAAAGATCTTCCAAGAAGGAGCTGCAAATCACTCTCCTATAATGCACCTAAGGGGAGCTAAGGGGAGCGTCACTCTCGTTTCTCTTAAAAGACTATGTCTGAGGTATCTTTGTATAGAATCAAATTAAACAATACATGAGTGGGACATTTCAAACAAATAGATTTTGTATTTGTCCATGTTAAACTTAAGATGGTTGTGGATTGCAAAAGTAGCATTTTGACTTGGGGGGACATTTAAACGGCATGTTTCGACCTGCTATAGCCTCGTCACCAGAATCCCCAGATTTTAACGAAAATGGTTTTAAAATTGTGGATATGAGAAAGCTGTTTGTTTGCCATTTACCCTGTGAAATCTTAGGACTTAACTTAAGGATGTGTTTGGATGTTATGAGGGAACATGTGCGTTGCCCCATTTTGGTCAACCAATATAATTTTACACGTTTTACAGATGGGGGGATTACAAAATAGCGTCTCGCTTCCAAAAGGGTTGAAAGATCAGAATGAAACTTTGCAAGGTGGGGTTTGGAGTGAAAGTAATTCTATCAAAATGAAAACTTGTATGTACTTAAATTGGGTATTTCCCCCTTTCAAAATTCTCAAATTGTTAATCAAGAGATATATAATGGAAAATTATTCACTTTTTAGGGCCTATAATATAGGTATTGTCATCACGTAGCAAATTTAGAGTAGGAAACCCAATGTCTCTCATAAACTAGTCTCTATTGTCTTGGTCCAATTCTTTTGAAACTCGAAGGTATGCAAGTAATGACATTTCTTTGAAAGTTATGTTGTGGATTTTGAAAATTTGAGCAGTATATTGCGTTTTTGGGCATTTTGTTCGTCCTTTTGTTGTGTTTTTGGCTGAATTTTGTTGGTAGGCAAAGATTATTCTTGAATTGTCTTTTGTCCTACAATGTAGAATGCATGCGTGGAACGCTGAAAGCCATGCATTATCAATGCTGGCATAGAGAGCGATTGCATTTGCACCTAGTCTGATACCACTTGGCAATAATTCATGCCTTATCTTAGGTAGGATGATAGTTATGTTTGCCTGAAGGGTATTTTGTTTATTGTTTTCCCACCATCTCTTCCCCGTGTCTAAATTCCATGTGCGTGTACCATGTGTACGTTAACACTCATCCCCAGTTGCTCCTGAAGATGTGCTTAGTTTTATGCAAGTCTCATTCACACGAATCAAATGGTTCACATATGGTCAAAAGTGCATAATAATAGTAGTATTGCTTGAAAAAACTTTAACCTGCACTGTGTTTTAACTTGAAACAGCCCAATTCCTCTCCTTCAATCATCAGAAGTGGCCTTAGCACACACAGCTACCTAAGAGCATATTAGCCCATCCCACAATGCATCAGTTTTTTGGTACAATTTCACCTCAATAATCCCTTGCATGATCCCGGCATGTGATCCACAAAAAAATCATCCCATTTTTAATACATAAAACTCGAACTTTTACAACCTTACAAATACAAAAAAATACACAAACACCCATATCCTTCCTTCCCCAAAACACTCATACTTTAAAAAAAAATTAATAATGAAAGGTTTTGTGCTCCGTAAAACTTCTTGTACACTGCCCTAAATTACTGACATTGTTTATGTACAGCACATTATGGCACATTGCAATGTATGATGGGATTAGTTCAAAACAACCTCTCTGCTACTATGAAGCAAGGTTAAATGCAACCACCTGTTTTTTTCTTTGGAACTTGCATGATTACCTCTAACCTTGTAGCTTGTCACATATTACTGAATGTGAAATTGTTTTTGGTTTTTCAATAATTTTTTATGGATAAAATTGGTTAAAAACCTAGTCTGGTATTATTAAGTGGGTAAATTAGCCCCAATTGAAGTGGCGATGTTTAAATTGTTTTGTATATTGATTATATTGATATGTATTTTAGTAATTTTGTATTATTTTAAATGTGTATAAAAAGCTTATAAAAGCTCATTATTAACACCACAAGTCATATGTTGACGTTGACAAAACAACATGATCATTGTCCTTGTCCCGAGGTAACTTTGCCACCACAGAGGTTGGCCCATGGACTTCATAATAATTTAAGTTCATGGATATTCAGCCATTTGCAAAGCAGTGATTACTTTACTCTACAACACAAATTTGACATTGCCCATAAATGTAGTTGAAAGTGAAACTAAACAGGGTTAAGGGGGGGGGGATTCTCAACACCAATGCCAATACAGGGATTGCCCTAGACATCGGTTAAAAATTTTGGCCTAAAAATTTGCATCTCTGGTATAGCTATGGGTCCCGTTTTTTGATAAAATGGTATAGCTATTGGTCCTACTTCAAGGGGAGGAGCGTCCCTACCTCAAACGCAAAGGTTAGAACCCCCCCCCCCCGGGTGCATCTTAGGCCCCTATTTTACAAAGCTTCTTTCTGATTTTTGTTCATAGCATAATGTGTGCACTAATCAATAAATACCATACAAATTCATCAAATCGGATTCGTCTAGGGTCCCACGGTCCTTGAAGTGTTTCAATAGCAAAATAATGCATTATTTTTCAAAAGCCTATTTTGACACATATACTTTAACATGTGTTTTAATGGCGGCCATAATATAAATAGTGGCTAATAAGTGACTATTTGAAGGTTTCACAACCCTTTCTAAAGCCACTACATTTATAAGTGCACAAGAGCAAGTATGTCATTCATAAGAGCACTATTTTGACACATATGGCTTTAAATGGCTTAAAAAATGGCTGCACTGTATTATAAATAGTGGTAATAAATCAATCAAAAGGTTACCAGACCCATTCTAAAGACTTTTTTTGGCAAATGTCACTATGGTAGTATCTTGATTTCTGCATCAAGTATAGCTCTCTTATGTTAACCAGAGTAATAATCTCTAAAATGGTTATTTAAAATTAAACACAATTGTATGATTTAGAGTCTGATTTTTAGGCATCCGTGTTTGATTTGCGGGGTTTGCGTCACCACTTGCAGCCACATTTTTGGTAGTGGCTTTTTAAATCTTGATGCATCCAAAAGTCTGCACTGAGTTTTACTCCCCTTTTCTCTGCACAGTCTTTGGATCACAAGCACAATGGTGGTCAAGGATTTTGTTGCAGGAAATTGACCAGTCGTTAACTCTTCAGTGAGAAAGCAGTGTCCTATTTTTTTCAGGATGCCTATATTAAACCAAGATCCTCATTGACAAGTCTGCAACGAGTTGTCGCGAATGTATTGGTTGGAAATTCAGGCTTTTCGAATTTTAATACTCCAACCCCTTCTTAGGTCTACTACTCTACTCTGTGCTGATCACCAGTGCATGTCGCGTACTGGGGAACATATCACTAGGGCGCAGGGAACACTCAGGTCCCCAGTGCCTAGGTGATGCTTCAAAGCTCTATATTGCACTTGGCCAAACCTCTGTGTTTACAACCTCATACTTCAGTAAAAACTTGTGAACAGATTGAGGTCATGCCATGGTGCATCGGCAGCTGAAGTGCAGGTCATCCACCCCTACTTGTAATCAAAGTAGTGAAGAGGTAAAAACTGGGGTTTTTCCCTGTATTCCCATAGAGACTTGTCAAATAGATATTTTGTAACTTTGGAACTTTCCAATTATTGTGGTAGACATATGGTGTTATCACACTGAGACAAGTTTTGAGGGTGGTGAAAAATGTTTGACATCACAGACAGTCAGTGATTCGTTCCGAGTTTCATTAATCAATTTGTCTACCTTGACTTAAGTTTGTTGACCTTTGACCTTTGTTGACCTTTGACCCCTGTTGACCCCTGAATCTGTTGACTTTCGACCCCTTTGAATATTCAGAACAAGTCCCTAGAGAGTATGTAACTTTGTTTAAAATGACTATTCTTTATACTAGATATGTTTTTAGAGTGCAAAGTCACTTTACTACACGTTTCAAGGGAAAACCCCAGTTTCGAACTTCAGGCCAGCGGTGGACCCATAAGACTAACTCCGATTTAGCGTAAAAATTTTTTTTTTGAAATGATATGAAGAAAAAAAATAAAAAAAATAAAAAATTAACAAAAATATTTAAACTAAAAAATTAAAAAAAAATCAGCCCCCCCCCCCCCCCCCCGGGGGGTTAAGTCAGGGAACAAATGTAGAAGGAATGAAGAGTTATGAATTACTTCCCATTAAAGTGTGGTGTAAAAAAAAGATTCACACACCGAGTGACAACTCCCTGTATGCGGGCCCATGACATTTCTTGACCGAATTGAATCCTCGACGACTTAAAATATTACACCAGCAAAATATTGCTCGTGTTCCTTGAAGTTGGAAAAGCAAATGAACAGGTTTTCCATAACAACAATATTGATTTAAAAGTCATTGCCATTAAAATTTTGCCGTATTTTGTGGTTTCGGTAAGTTAAACAGGACATTAATACCATGTAATGTCATAAAGGTTTTACAGAGTAATTTGTCACGTGAAAACTTACTTTAAAAAAAACCAAAGCCCAGATTAAAATGTGGTATATTTTTGTGTGGAGTTCACAATCATAATAAGTAAGTTAAATTACTATGACAATGAAGTACCCTTACTATTGCAATGAGAACACCTAAAAAATAAAATTTTTGGCTGTTCATTTCAGGTGAAGTAATACTCTGGTATTCATTATAAAGATGTAAACACACCGCTTTGAAAAAATGGGAACGCCCTCTTCTGCAAATTTTAAAGTGAACCCTTTGAATTTAACAACTTGTAGTAAGGTACATTTCAGGTACTGCAGGGCCACTTCAATCATTAAAGGTGCATTTGTTCTCTAGACACTCAGTTTTTTTGTTTAGGGTTCATTAGATATCCGAGAAACAGCTTAATTCCAACATTTTCAGTTGATTTGATGAGGCGGTTTGATGTTATTAACAATGTTTATATCACGGTGCCCCAGAGGCCAAGGCCATGCTGCGTTATAATTTCTGTCTTTTTAACGGACAGAAATACAAAATTAAAATTAAGTGTTTTATGCTTTGATGGTCTATTTTGAAATTATGATTAGGCAACAATTAGGCTAACACGGGTCAGATGATGTAAAAATCTCAAACTCCTTGGGTAAGTCAAGGGGATGAGGCTGTGGACACGAAAAGCAATGTGTTTGAAGTGTTGCTTTCATGTGATTATGACTTGCAAATAGCATGTTATAAATAATACAGTAAGAACAAAAAGAATAACCTGTGATGAGCTGGAAAGACGAGCTGCCAAACATAACTTGTTGGCCTATAAGAATTTATGTCAACTTAAACAAGTGTCGGTGAAACACCATAGCAAGCCCTCATGGATACTTACTCTCCATACATCTCTTTCATAAAGCAACCTATACGATATTAACTTCTTCTTACTGCCTGATACCACTATGGATAGTGGGTAACGTGATAGCGAATGATGCACAACGAGACTTTAGTTGCTTTGCATTTTGGCGACACCCGCGGCATGAAAGGATTGGATACCACCCTTGTCCACAGGCTATAGGCAATCCCACCCGAATTTACTCCGTCGGCAGACTTGATATCTTAGAGCATGGTCCTTTCCTTTGACAGGACCTATCTTTGTTTTAAAGTTGTGTTAGGCTCTGTAAGTATTGGTTTAAAGACCATGCCGCTAAATAGTCCTTTCCTGTGCTTTGTCACACTAGACGTGTTGGTGCGTGTTTCTAAAAACAACCTGGATGACAACTCAACCTTACAGGGAAAACTATAGTTTCTACTACCTATTTCAGGTGACACGGGGCTGGAAGTGGTATTGCAGGTGTAATGTGTGAAAACCAACTGGTCCAGCTGTTACTTCGAGTGTTAACAGAATGAAAAGATAACAAGTTAACAGATTTTGACACCAAAAAACAAAAGATTAAATTAATAGTAGGGCCTACATCAGCTCTAAAGTACTTTGTGGAATCATCACTTTTAGAGGAAAATGTATTCAATTGAGAGCTGATTATTAGCATAATCAAAAGTATGGTGCGGTTTATTAGAGTGTATTGAGTTCATCCACAATGCACCAGTTTTTGGGACATTTCACCTCATAAGTCCTGTGATGCCAGCATGGATCCCCAGCAACAACCTCCAGGTTTGATTTAAAATCATAAACAAATTGTATTAATGTGTAATTTTCTCCTATGTTAAATATATTAAAGGTACTTTAAAACAAGGATGTTGTTCTTTGAATGGCATCAATAATATCGGCTACGCATCATTGATGCTCTGGTTATGGAAAACTTTACACCTTTCAGCTTTTTGACATTTGAATAAAGACATAGAATTAACGGGAAATTTTACACTCTTGGAGGCAAAATGTGGCTTGTTTTCCCTGTGACATTCAGCTCTGGTGACACAATGCACTACTCTCTTATCGAAGAAGTGGCCAGGGGACCACCCTAAAAGGACCAATTTTGAAAGTGGCCTGGGTACTTGAGTTAACATTACTAGTGCCACAATATGGAAGGTACCCGTAGGTACTACAACAACAAATGAGGCTATGGATTATCGTGTGTTACTATGATAGACCTACATAGTTTGTTTCCTGGTCACATGGGACCGGTGTATGGTGTTAAATTACTGATATTGTCCGTCCACATGCGTTGGGTACCTAACTGTGTATCCCGTAGTAACATGTAAGTCCATAGGAGGGGCCAAGTGAAGGGGGGGGTAGCAAGAGAGGGGGGCAAGGTAGAAGAGAGATGTGGGAGAGCAGGGTCAGGGAGAGCGGGGACGGGGGGGGGGGAAGGAGCAGGTGAAAAGACGGAGAGGGAACGAGGACACGAGAGATGAAACAGGAAGAGCGGGGATCAGGGGCAGGGAAAGGGCGGGACAATGGGGCGAACGGGTGGATGTGGGGGGGGAGCGGAAATGATTAAGAAATAGGGAAGGGGGGGGATGGGTAGGGGAAAGTGGGGGGCGATAACGAAAATGGGTGGAGTTGAGGGAGAGCCTAAGGAAAGGAAGACATGTACTGGAAAGGTGATGCCAGATGCAGTGCTCTGGTTATACCTACTTTACATTTTGCCATTGGTTGGAAAGATAGTGGGTACTCTGTATTAACACATTCTCCTCACTTGGGATTGGGACTATACAAGTGTATTTTTGAAGGGTCTTGGGAGTTCTCAGTAAATGAATACATGTAACAGGAGTGGGCCCAAAATGTGGATGGTAAGTTTTGGCTTCTGATTCTGCTTCAAGTATGGCCCATTTAGTTTTCAAATTTCAACATTTTAAATTACAATATTTTTAAATGAAGCCATACTTGTTCTTAATTGCTAACAAATTGCTAAAAATGTGGAAAGTGTTGTACGATGCTGAAAGTGTAATTATACACGTATGGTGTCAACTGTCAAATATATGGTTTAAAATTGAGTCCCACTTTCATACCCTTTATGACCCTCCTCATACCAACCAACGAATCCCTTGAGTTAGGGTAACATCATGTTTTTTGTTGTCTATTGATTTGAAAAATTATACAGAGCAGGCAAAATAACTTACCAGGGTTTTCTCTTGATAGACAGACAATATATATCAGTTAGTAGAGTACAATATTGCCCCATAGATTTTCTCAACTGAGAGTACTTTGTTCTGGATCAGTAAGTTTCTTTAGCCAATATGAATAGCCAGCATTTAACAGGCTCGTTGAGTTTTAATGAAACACTACAGACGTTGATTTTGAAAGCACTTTAAAGGCATTCAGTTGGGGATAATATTTTGAGTTATATTTGAGCCCTAACAGGGCACATAGGCACTCATAGGCAAGCAGGTTTGCCTAGAACTTTGCAAAATGAAATGGGGGTGGGGTAGGGGTAGGGAGTAGGGGGCTGAGTATTTTTCCATGCTTGTCAGGAAGAAACCACTCAGAACTCTAGATTTATTGAGGGTATCCTTCCATGTCTGAGGGGAAGTTGGAGGCCAGAGCATTGTCTTTCCACTCCTTTCAAAAAGGCTCAATGAGCAGTTTGGAGCAGTGTTGCCAACACTGCATTTTACCTGCCCAATTGGGCTACTTTTGAAAGTCAAATGTCCTCGCAGTGCCATTTTCTGTGGGTGCCATGGGTAGCGGTGATTTTTTGACCCATAAAAACCAATGGTTAAGTATGGTTAAGGTAATAAAATTGGGCTACTTTTTGCCCTCTCGTGTCACGTCTAAGCGAAAATTTTTGTTGGCAACACTGGTTGGGAGTAGAAATTCAAAACATGGTGGCACTACCTGTGGTCCATATTCCAAAGTTGCCAATGTATTAGGTACTAGGGACCCATCACATAGCACCACTTTGTGGGAGGTACACCATAGGTACTGCAGACAAATGAAGCTATGGATTGCATGATCTGTCATGCCTGTGGTGAATTTCAGAGTTAGCAGGTGACATGGACCACTGTATAGTGTTTACTGTATAATGACATAGGCAGTCCACAATAGTTGGGTACCGGTACCTACTTACATGTATGTAGTTGGGTTCCTACAACCTACATGTAGTTGGGTACCTACTTACATGTAGTTGGGTACCTACTTACATGTAGTTGGGTACCTACTTTGTACCCAGTAGTGATCTGCTGCTAGAAGTATGGAAATGCCACTCGTATGGATGTTACTTTTGGCTGTCTGATCCAAGAAAGTTCACTAATATCAAAATGTAAGTAATTCAGTGAAAGTTACCATTCTGGAACCAGAAATAATGTAATTTCATTGTGGGTGGGTGCTAAATTGTGCAATTCTCACTCATTCCACTTGATTTTATAATTCTTAACCATGCTGGTTATCTGAGGTGGCAAAATATACTTCAGCTAGCTTTAGTGAGAATTAGATGACAAAATATGAGTGCTCAGAACCAATATGCATCATCATGATTGGTTTAGTGTTTTGGGCATGTGTAATGGGTCTCTGGAGGTGGGGTGGTAGTGTGAGATTTATAGTGGGGGAATTTTCCAAAAGTCAGGGCATATGCCAAGCTTATTGCCAGAGTTGACAGCACCTGTTGGAGAGGGGAATTACCCCCAGACTTGCCCAACGTCAACCTTATGCTACCCCCATCCCCTACCCACCCACCCACCCACCCCTTCCCACAGAAGAAAACCTGGGGCTATAAAATTTGCAAAAAAATCCTACTTTTAAGACAATTTTTAAAATAATTTATGGACAAATTTTTTGTCTTTTGAAAATTTCTACCTTGACCCGCACCCCTATTTTTCCTTGGTGCTGATACATATACTGGCAACTTCATTATTAATTACTGCATTATCACCAAGCTTGTAGTGATTGACCATTAATTTACTCTGGAGGTTTGTGACTTTCAAAAGGAGATTAAGAGATGATTTAAATTAACCCATGAAATCTGTGGTCATTTTGGAGGCAGATGCTTTTGGATACTCACTTTGATGGTCCATAATTATTGAGTACCTCCAGCTTTGTGCAAGTACTTGTATGATGCAAATTTACACATACTTAAAGAATGCTTGAAAGGCACATGTGCATGATTGGGCATCAACTTTGTAAGGCCAAGGGAAATTAAAGAGGCTTGGCTCAGAAACGTGCTTGTATGCGTGAAATCAGATTTGCCACACAACAACATGCCATCAGTCTATTTTTCCTTTGAAGTAACTGAAGTAAAAAGTGTACCAAAATGCACGGAGAAAGAATCGTACAAAACACATAGCCGCATTTACTGAAATAAGATTTAAAAAAGCTTTTTAACAAATATTTCAGATACACACTTTTTATTGAATACTTAATCTTGAGGTGAATAAATCACATCAAAATTATTCAATTTTTGTAGGCCCCATATATGGAAAAGAAATGAACTCCCAGTTTCCCACTCTATAGGAACTAGACACAAATTCAGTGGCGTAACCAGCAGAACCTTTTCCCCTGCTCAGCACCCTTGCCCCCCCCCAAGTAAATGCCTCGGCACCCCTTCTGCCAAGGGCTGCACGGCTAAGTCGTCTAAAGTCATAGTCGCGACTATTGGCCATTGTCGCGATCACGACTATCATGCAGCTACTTGGCGGCAATTTCAATGAGCAGTGTTGGAACTTTAAAAAGCTTAAAAATGATCTTAGAAATGTTGTACATCTGCAAGTAATACTATTCAAACTGATTGTAACTTATTACCTTTGCGTGTTTCCTGAGTCATCATGAATATCCGCATGTTGTTTTTCGTTTAATGCACTATAAATAACCAGTACTTCCATCAAAACCCGCAAGCTAAAAAGACTCGCGCTTCCGTAAAAGAGTCGACATTTTGCATTTTTTAAAATTGTAATCCTTTTATGATAAGAGCACCACTAGAACGATGTCTTGATTTTTTTCATCGCATCATATCTTTGCGTATGTGTTCTTGGCTGGAATATTCGCCATGGAAGGAATTATTTCACTTGTGTAAGTAAATAGAATTCACTCAATTGAGACATTGATGTAAACTTGGCACTTGCCATTTATTAAACTTCATGATTGTTTGTTCGCATGAAAGGAAAAAACACTTGCAAACATTAAAAACAACAAATAAAGGTGTATTTTCTTGAGTTAGATATGTGTACAATGTGCGTAGTATGTCTGTATCAGTACCCCAAATTACCAGGAACATTTAACTGTATCATAAACAACAATTTAAGCTTGAACTTTTGACCAAATTTTGACCTCCAATAATCGCCATGATAGTCGTAGTCGCGACTATTTAGTGCCGACTAGTCGGCTACCAAAATAGCTGAGGTTGTGCAGCCCTACTTCTGCCCCCAATTTACAAATGTCTGGTTATGCCACTGCACAAATTGGCTATTAAAAATTTAGGGAGCAGATGTTATTTATATGCTTTGGGTGAATAGTGGAATTAAACTTCTTTGGCGAAAATATTTCCAATTTAGGCGTCCCATCCATTCAAAAATTCACATTCCACCTTATGAAATTTCTCTGTTTAAAAGTTCAGGTCTCCTTGATGAAAATATTCATATTCCCTCTCAAAATCTCAATTCCCACCTCTGGTGTAAATAATGACCCCTCCCTTAGTATCCTGTACTGTTTGTATAAGCTGTAATTTTTGTGGTGTTTTTATTTTCACAAATTCTGTGAACCATTCTGGAAATATGAATATAAAGGCACACAAATTGTATTAATTAACATAATAAAGTTAAAGGCACTATCAGTGATTTGCTAAATCATAAAATCGAAAAAAAAAAATCAAAATCGGATTTTTGCATGTCTGTAACAAGTACGGGTACCCTAACATACCCTGCAAATGATAAGACGAGAGGCAACCCTAATAAGCACAGAATCCGATATTTTAGTTGTTACTGTCCGTACGGACACTTACTACAACACGTAATTCAATGGAGAGTCATATCTTTGAAGACTGCCGTTTTCTTACTTTTCTGGCATTTCTTCATTTAGAAAAATAACTTATGAGGATTATACAGACTTATCCTTCCTTACTGCAACGTTCAAATTTTTGACTCTTTCGAGTGAATCACTGATTGTGTCTTTAAATTGTTGTTCTTGTTATAGATTTCACAAAAACAGCAACTCACATTTTTTTGAGGGTGAGCTGATTGCAAAAAAAATTGTAAGTGAAAATGGTGGCTTGCAATAGGTAATTGAAAATTGCAGCTGTCCTGTGTGTGATACAATTTAAGTTTGGGAGTACAACTTAGTTGAAATACTTGCAAATTCTGAACCCGTACATACATACGTACATGCAATGCGCCAATTTCTCGATAAACAGGGAATAAACATAGTAGGGCCTGTAGTGTTTCATGGCATTAAAATAAGAGCAAGTGAGCCCCTATCCCAATAACCAATCTCATACCTCCAATTATTTACTCCACAAACACTTCCACTCATGTTTTCATAAGAATTAAGAGTCCCAGAAAGCAGTTCAGCTTGCTAAAAGCCCTTGGATCTTTATGATTGAATTAAAATAGACCTGTTATGCTGGGCAAACAGCAAATCTTTCTGTAAATGATTTGCCTGCTGAATCAGATTTATAATATTTTATAATTATTTTTTTAATTTAAAAACAAATGGTGAGAGAAATCTTACCCTGAAAGACAAACATTTATCACCCATGGCTTCATAATGAGCGCATTTAAAACAGTTTGACCACCATCCACCACTCATATTTCTTGTAGCAGATCACATGATCTCCTTCTTGCCTAGTTGTCTTATAATCATGAAGAAGAAAGTCTGTGATGTGAAATACAATTTTTTGAGCATGAGTGGGTTTGTTAGCAGGGTAAAGGTTAACTGCACATAGGGATTATTTTTGGGAATATGAGATGTACATGTAGAAGCAGGGGAAAGATATTACTGCCTCAAGTGCAAGAGGTGAGCCGTGCAGAAACTTGCCCTTGTTTCGTGTGCCTCATTTGTGTCACATGTTATATGGCTTTATTTTTCCAACTTTGGCAATTAGATAATAAAGCTTATTACTCTTTGATTACTACCATAATGGCATCTTTGTATTCAAGGTTAATTAGTCAACTCGGTGTTTAGATAGACCTCCAAAGAAGATCATGTACAATGTAGAATCAATGAAGAACTTGGCCTTTATTGTGTATTGTTTTGACCTTGGAATCGATTGACTAATAATGAGTTTTTATTTATTGATATGTTTTAACTAGAATAGCAAGGCAAAAAGTAGATATTGATTAACTATTCAGCAGTGGCTTTAAGTGTATTGAAAAAGCATGTGTAGTTCATTCACAGTGAATTTTAATTTTAAATAGTGTGACTTCTCCATTTCCAAGTCAACACAGACGGCCATTTGATACTTTTTGTATTATTTCAACTAATGCCACACCGTATTTAACAAAAAATCATCATGTTTATAAAAATCCAATTTTGAAATTTGCCGATTGTTTACACAATATGCGCAACGGTTGCCACCTGACCGTCGAGCAAGTGATCTGTAAATTTACCGTCGTAATGTATTTGCTGGAGAATGACTCATCCTATCTTCCTAATTGATGTTGGCCTTCTTGGAGAGCACACGGCCTCCATCGCATTCATGCCCGACTCGCCATACACAAACACATTAGTCAGGTGGTTTTATGACAAGCTTTAAAGTCTGTAAGGAGACTAGCAGTATTGCTTGGCATGTCCGTGGGATTCTGAGCACCTTATGCGCTTATTAATTCATAAGATGCGAGAGGTGTGTGATTGTGTGAAGGCATGTATGACAGTCGAGGCTGGTAGCGGGCCACAGAGGAGCACGGGTATTAATCATACTTTGCCGAAATACTACTTCACCCTGTGACTGTGAGGATTATACCAATAGTCATGGATTCTGTAAAGGTCAGTTTGGTAAGAGATATTGCTAGTATCAAATTACATTTTAGTGTTCAAATTTACTTCATTACCTTTGGAGGCTTTGGTTTTGTACGAGTACTTTGTACCATTTAATGTACAGTAGCTAAGTTCTTATGGTTGGCAAATCTCTAAAATATTCCATTTAAATTCTGTTTGTAGTACTAGTTTTTAATATATTTTTGTTTCTGGAATATGAAGCATGAGTGCCCATTTCAAAGTGTTACAATAATAATTGCACTTGGCTTGTGTTAAATTTTACACCAGCCTTGTTAAGTTTTTGGGCACTTCTTCTTGAACGTATGAAATGTTGAATTATTAATTTCTTCATATGTAGAGTGGAATCAATGTGACAGTTTTTGTATCTCTGGTACAAGTTGATTCTGTTGCATCTCACGATTCTTTCCTATTTTCATAACATGGATACTGATCATGTATCGGAACATTATACCTGTAACCTACAAAAAATCCTATTGAATACAATGCTGCACTACATGCAGTCAGCTCCTCTAGCCATAGCCCAGGTTTGATCAAATGTTTGGATATATGCTATATAACATCAAGAAGATCATAATAATTTTAATCCTTTATTCCCTCTTCGAGGTTATAGAATTCCAATACATGCGTCAAATATTGTATTCAGCTTATTACTGGATGTTCCCCAGTGTTTTGTTTCACACATCCCCTGTGTTGAATTTTTGATGGCTCTGTACTTGCATTGCTATTAAAGTATCGTGCCGCTTAAATTTCGTTCTATGGTTGATTTGTCTGTAACATCGGCATACATGTGAGCTTTACAGGATTTACCTGGAAACATTGAATAGAGATGTAGAGCAGTGTGAACAGAAGAAAAGGAGGTATTTGTGAAGTAAAGTCAATGAGTTTTACCAGGTTTGATTTGACCTAAAAGCTGTGTGGGGTGACCCAATTGACAACCTTGCCCACACCCTAACCCACCCGACCCACTTTACTCCAAACTGAAATTTTAATATCAGAAGAAAGCTCATTAAATTTCTCATTACCCAATGAAATTTAAGGTCCAGGAAATGTTTTCGTTTGAGGTTAGGTTAAAAAAGTCTCCAAATGTGGTTGACCACATTCATTAACACACACACTCACATGCACGCACGCACACACGCACACACACACACTGTCCTATGGACCAATTTAGCACACATTTTTGCTTCTTCTATCCAAATGATTAGACAAATTTAACTCAATTTTGTAATCTGATGTTGGTTATATACTTCCATGTGAGGAGAAAACATGATATGAAAATTGGACCATGACTGGGTCACTCCACCTTTAAGTCTCACTTTTTCATTAAAAGAAGATTTTTGAAAAGATTTCTGTGTGCTAACAGATTATAATATTTGCTTTATTTAAATTCATATGATTGGCTGAGAAATCCCAGAATCACAGGCTTCTGCTATCTACTGTAGACAGCAGAGTTCACATGTCACAGTTACCAATAATAAAGCAGGTTCGCACTGTTTGTGTACACACTTGACATTGACAGATTACTTGAGCACTTGCAGATGTAACTAATTTTGACTTTGATTGACAAGATCAACTTCCATGTGGATATGCTATTTGTGAAGTGTCTACATGTATGTAATATCCATGAAATATGTTCTCAAAGAAGACTGGAATAGTACATGTGATGTCAATGTAATGTTGTGTGCAGTATAGTATTTGTGGCTTTGAGCATTCGATGTTGTGTGGGTGGATTATATTCTATGATGAATTGATGATTAAATCATCATTGATAGGCTCTATATTATAATGCTGCAATTCATTCCACTCAGCTGATGATGTAAATACAAGCCTGTATTATCTCCCAAGAAGTACACTACATGTATGGGAAATTTGGAGCAGACATTTTTAAATAGCATCATAAAATTGCTAAATTTTCATATTTGAAGGGTGAGTTCTATACAAAATAATTGATTTGTATATAAAATATAAGTATTTTTTGTATTCATCTACTTTTTTGTTTAGCATAGAACATGTTTAGGAAGAGATTGTGCTGTTTAGGTGGCGACTGTGTTATATATAACTAATATTGTGTGTGGGTGTGTGCATGTGCGTGTGTGCATCAATTTGGTGGTTATTTTGAAGAGCCATTATCTGATTACAATCAGACTTGGTCAAAAGTATAACTGACCCAAACTTTAACAGGAAATGTTCACAATTTGGCAAAAGGTGACACCTAGTTATTGGAGTCATTCTCTTCACAATTGATATGAACCTGTTATTTACAAGCATAAAAGTATGGTTCCCTATTAGCACCTGATCTCTTACATATGTAGCTGAACCAATTTGCATTATTCATTTACCATGTCTAATCAAACTGTATTTTGAAAGCACAGGTGAAGTGTATTGATTTGCAGTTTGATTACCAATTTTTGTTTTAGTGACTGCTAGTTACATCACCGCTCATATCTTGGAGTCGTCATAATATCTTGGTGGAGAAGGTCCCATTTTGCTCTAACCCCTCCCCCCAAAAAAAAATTTCCGTGGTTGTTTCAACAAAGATAGAGAAAAGATTTGACCCTTTTCTGTGACCTAAAGTGGCATGATCCAGTAATTAGCAAGCTTGTCTTTGGAGCAAAGGTCCACCGTTCAAATCTCATTAGGGTCACTTGCTGGATTTCATTCAGGAACTCAATTCTGGGTTTGATTTGTATAGCAGCCATTGATTAAAACCTGAATATATGCATACAGCCTGTCTCAAAAAAAAATGGTACAATCAGAAAAAAATGGTTAAATATGAAATTTCATAATAAGTCACTCTAACTTGGTATAATATTAAAGAACAAAGACCGGCTTTCCAATGGTGTTTGTTTCATCTTATTTGCTTTTGTCAATCCAGAGATATAATCAATTTAGTGCGATATACCAAAATCGATTTTGTGCCACTTTTATGCATGGGCAGAGTTGCTTCGCCCAGTTATGCCGTGCTGTTTGGAAGCTCACAAAAGATTGCAACTTGACAAGAGAACAAAACACAGATTAAAGTAAACAAAAGAAGTCTAGTTTTATCGACACATGTTTAATAATCAACATCATCAGTTCAATGATAAATATCTTCTTTTCATAAATAATAAGCAATGCAAATATTCATTGCACGGCAATGAAATGGAACTTTGAATTTATTGCAAAATTGGTAGCTGTTAAAATCATGCCAGAGGAATGTAATTGCAACCAAAATAAACACTCCAAATCCAAAGAAACGGTTTAAAAATATTCCACTATCTTGTGCATTTACTAATTGTTGAAGTCAACAAAAATTTGAATTTGGAAGCAAAGTATCAAAGTGTTGGTAGGAATTTGCGTTACATGATACTTCTAGACCATAAAAACTCTCTCCTCCAGTTGCTGTACGCCAGCTGTACGCTCATGGTTCTCTTCTAAGTTCTAACAAACAACAGTATGTCGAATGTTATTCACTTTATCTTAAAACCAGAACTTACTGGACATAACTTCCACCATTACGTAGCTGTTTTCGTATCTTTTAGAGTTTTTTTATGAAGTTAATCCTTTTTAAAGATGTTGATATCTGTTCAAGTGTGAATAACTTATGTTTAACAAATTCGTTCACCGTTTTCACTCAACCAGAAAGTGGCACAAACTCGATTTTTGTGTTCCGCAGTAAACTGGAGTTATCTCTCGATTGAAACAAGCAAATGAGATGAAACAAAAAATCCTGGAAAGCCTGGTATTTTCTCTTTAATGTGATGTACAAAACAACTTACTTATGTTGAGATATAATATTGAAAAAAATCGTTTTTGATTGTACATTTTTTTTCGCCAGGCTTGTAGTTCATTTGACATGAGCAAATGAATTCATGAAAGCTGATTCCCATCTGCATATTTTTTGTAGTTTATTAAATGTTGCACTGTGGAACGGATTTAAGCTGGTCTGTTGCCAACAATGTTGCTTATAGTTGGTATGGTAATTAATAATAAACAATAAGGGTAAGGTCTCTAGCAATTGGCAGTTTGGCTATTTTTGTGAGATGGCACTTATTTCATTATTGAATGGAAAAGAACTTTTAGCGTTTCCAGTGCAACTTGTATTGACTGGGAACCCCGATTCTAATTATAAAAAAAATCAACACTTTTATACATATCACCATACCATACTTGACAATTACCACACAAAAATCTACAACTTTTAAAAATTGGGGCACTCATTAAAATGTGATATTATACTTTAGTTTAAGTTATATGAAGATTCATTACATTCGTGTGTGAGTGTTTGACTTTTAAAATTGTTGGCACTTGTTAATACATTCGACTGCCACAGCTTGAGCAGGAAGGAAATGACACAAAACAATAGCCCATCTTTTTTGTACTTTTTTTCTCCAACATATTGAACTAATCATAATTGCAAGTCTGGTACTGAGAAGGGACAGAGATGTTCTAGGTACAAAAAAAATGCACATGACATTCCTGGATGGTTGATTTTATGGTTCATCTCTCATTGATACATTAATAATTTGTGAAGTTACAAACCCCAATATTGAGCTTTGAAAAATGGTTTTTGAATGCCAGGTTTTGTAAACACAAACTAATCCAATACCACGCAGGTGCTGCTTGCTTGTATATGCAGGAAGGTCTGTTGCTTGCTTATAAGGGACAATTGTAAAATAGTGATGCAGTGTCATTTTTGGGACAATTAATGTGTTGGGATTTTTTTTGTCCCTCTTACGTACCGATCTGAGTATAGTCCCATGCTCATTATAATCCCATCCCAGTTTTTAAAGAATCTGAGATACAGACTGTCCCAATAAAAAAACTAACAATAAAAGATTATTTTTCTTTTTTGCCAAACCCTAAGGTCATCTCACATGGACTTTAATTGAGGCTTTTCGAATGTTCCCGCTTTCATAGATTTGTGTGTAGGTCTGCAAGAATTGCAGAGGCACATAGGGCTTACTCTGGCGTATGTCTGTGTTGTGTGGTGTCTGTGTGTGTGTGTCTGTGGTCAATGTTAACCCTTAAATATTGCATGCCGTATGAGTCCGTAAGGGTTATGGTGATGTAAATTGGTGGAAAGGAGGGGGTGGGTAGGGTGACATGTTAGTGACTTCATGTGACATTGGTGGACCTCATGTGACCTTTGGAAGGTCAAAATGTGAAACCCTTAATATATTGCATTGCCGTATATGAGTTCCATACGGGCTACGATGATAACTGGTGGAAAGGGGAGGGGGTGGGGTGGGGGGGGGTGGTGGGTGACATTTGGTGACTCATGTGACCTTGGTGACATCGTGTCGTGTGACCTTTGGGACAATCCAAACCACGACGGCAGACGGACACATCGCGGTCTGGGGACCGCGATGTCTTTTTAGTTGATGTAATTGGGTGGTCTGTTAAGCGGAGTACGGCCAATTATCTGAGACACTTTGAAAAACCGATGTTGGGCCAGTTTCGGCCAATTGGATATCCAAACACAGTTGATATTTTGAAAATCAACTTAAAGAATTCGTTATTGAAAATTAAAATAAAATTAGGTTATTTTAAAAAAAAAAAAAAAAACCTAATTTATAGCTTTTATAATATCACAGTGACAATAACTACAGGAAGCAGTTTGTAAGATACAATTCCAAACAGTCTTGGTATCTTAGCCTATTCAGTTTCAGCAGAAGGTAGTTAGACCCATCAAAACCCCATGTTGAAAAGTAACTGACGACCTTTTTGAACGTCAACATATATTTACTTTATTGTTCTTTGTTCATCACCAGTTCTTCATTATGTTCCTCCTGGCACCATTTTTGGAGGCAGTGGGGAAGAAGAGGGGAAGGGTAAATTGTACACTCCATATTAGAGCGTTGTCTGAAAACATTTCCCCCAACAGAGCCGTGTGGCTGTTCCATTAGTTTCAGCAGTCAATCTCCCAAAATTAGATGAATTATTTTTCCTCTGAGAGTGAGTCCCCATTTCCCCCCAAACATATAATTTTGGTTCGTTCATTGTTTGAAAAAATAATTATAAATTAGGGCAATGCATGAAAAATACATTTACTCTGATCGCTACAATACATGCATTCTTTTGTTTGAACAAACGGTTAATCCCACATGATGCTACATGCCTTATACTTTAGTTTCTGGAACCTTCAAGTGACAACGGCCCAAGTGGTATTTCATCCTTTGTGTTCCAATTGAAAATATATCCAGTTATGGTTCCATCAATGGGATGGAAATAAAAGCGAGGAATTTAGCTTTATTGAATTACTCTAACAAGTACAAAATCAACCGATTCGAGCAATGCACGGTTATATTTTTTAAATTTTAGTTTGATTTGAAATAGTTTTTCTTGGGACAGGTCGGTCGTACCAATCCTATATAATCCCACCATGAGTTTTTTTGATGGAAGGGCAATAGATTACATGCAATTTTTGTATAGGCCTAATCATTACTGTTTGAAATGTTTTTTTGTGATTTCTTTATTACAATTTATTCGGTTAATGCACTCAGATCATTGTGTTGATCACACAACTCATTTGCACTGAAAGATTGGAATAAGCTTTAGCTCTGAAAGGGCTGAAATGTTGTGCTCTTGTGTTCCGGTTGTGAGTCGGAGATACCAATAGATAATCCCATCCCCTAATTCAAGCTAATTTCAGGTTAAAAACAGTGGGACATACTAGGGGACAAGTACAGTAATTGAAATATTTTCTTGCTGAGAATACATAATGAGCCACAAGGATATTGCAAACCCTTATTTCTATTCTGTTACCAAAAAAAAGTCAGGGTGATTCGGTAATTAGAAATTAATTTTCTAGCCAAAATAATTTGATGTTGTGTTTCGAACAATATCTACAGAATAAAAGACTAGTTGCTGAAAATTATGCACAGAAAGGGGAAAAATGCCTAACATTATTTCAAGGCAGATCATGGCTGAAGTCGCGACCCTTATTGCAGAATGATAGTACGAGCACATAAATTAACCCAATCTGAAGCTGCCATTTTTAAAGTAACAGAAATGCATATATTCTATTCAACAGTGTTGTTTTATAGTAAACAAGACTTACACCATATCATTTGTCTTTGGGAACCAAACTCGGTGAGCGCCATTCACAACTGTCACCTTTCAAATAGATTAAAACGCCAACATAGCTACTGACACTTGCTTGGGTGTTAAAATGAGAGGCCACACGAGGGAATAACAAGTCATAAACTAAAGTTACATATTTGATATCTGTAGCCTTTTTAAAATGCGGGGTTAATCACGCTACTTGGGGGTACGATTACGACCCCGAGCAAATGTATTCTTAATGGTGCATTATTTTATGCAAAGTGGGAGAGAACTTTTGCTCTGGGCTGTGCGTTCTTGGGAAAGTGATGGCATTTGTCAAGGATTACTCAAATCATGAAAACCCTCAAAAAAGCCATTATCCATGATCATGGCTATTATTTTTATACCCTTGGGTCAAAGCTATGTATGGATGGGATCGGGTAAGGTTGGGGGGGGTTTGGTTAAGGGGGGGGGGAGATGCAAGCAAGGGGCAATGTTTAATATTCATAATGTGACAAACTGAGAAACTGACATCAGCTTGTATGGCTGCATAACGTATTGGGGATAGGCCATAGTGAGTTAAATGGGAGTTTGCTTCTGATGTAACTAAGAGCTCCTAAGTCACATGACACTTATGAAGCTTCCCTCCCATGGATCTAATAAAATGGAAAGGTCCTTGACACAGGTACCCTTTACAAACATTAAGGTCCGTGGCCCCAAGGTGCTAATAGATTCATCCCCAGGACCCAAGATTTTTACAGTAGTTCAGTGTTGAAATACTAGTGTCTGAATAAAGCTACTAGTTTCCTTATTCACTTGAGAAGTTGTAGGCCCAAAGGAGTATAGATTTTGGGTGTAATGAAGCAAAAAAGTGAACCATTGATCACCAATAGGCCCTACCCTCTAAAAATATACCAATATATAATACGGCCCACTTGAAAAACTCTGAAATAAAGATGAAATACATAGCGCTCCTTTCTCTAGGCTAGTATCCACGTAAAAACAGGGCTCTGTGGTCCAGTGGGAATCTCATGCCTAGATAGCGGACGACGGGTTCGAGACAGTGGATTTTTCGTCGTTATTTTCGAATTCTGTTGCTCGCCAGGTTTCTCAAAGCTCTGTATCCTATTTGTCAAGTTACTTCTCGGGTTTTGGTATCATTTACTTGATCTCGGTTGCATTGAATTGAGTTTCCCATCGTCATAGATTCTGGTAGGAATCAGCATCATAGGCCCACCATTCTAAAATATATCATATAATTTTACACAGTATTCTATGAGGCTTACAAATTCAGGTTTTTAGCTCTCATATCAAAACGGATGACCTATTGGCTGAAACTTAAAAATGGGCTACATGGTGTGAGGTACTAAATAATAAGATCATAATTTATAATTAAAATTGGACCATTCCCATCTTTAAAGAGAGATATCGAATCGATTGCAAACTAATTATTCTGAGGACTGTAGGCTTATGGGGAGGGGAAAAGATCCGGACAGAAAATGTACAACTTGGTGAGAGAAAAATATGGAAAGCCCAAAGTTAAACACAATTTCTGATCCCACACATGAGTAGAGAGACGGGATGAGAGAGAGAGATGTAGCGAGAGAGAGAGAGAGTAAAATGAGATTAAAAGCGTGTGCATGTGTACTGTACTGGAGTTGTTTACACAAAAGCCTTTGGCATTCTAATAGCATGGTTCGGGCTTTCAAGTTCATATTCATACTCTAACCATACAAGTTGTCATGTATAATAAAGCAGTAAGGTCTCTTTGAAAAGACCTCTGAGTGGTTGGGATTCTGCAAGGGGCTACTGCAGCTTGTGGAAATGAATTGGTCGCAAAATAGAACGGAGTGTGTGAGATTGAATTATTCAACGGCCCTGACGATTCTATGAAAGAGGTGGGGGTCAAGAAGGATTATTATTTTATTCATACGAGGAAATAGGGGAGGGCTTGAGGGAGGGCAGTTCTTCTAAATGAAATATGGCATGTTGATGTGGGGTGAAGGATGACCACCAACTTGTCAAAATATGGCTAAAAATGGGATAAGCATGAAGTATATGTCAGTGGTTCTGTTATAATAATTGATTATAAAATCAAATCTTGTAGTTACTATGCGGTTTTTGTTTTCTTTTTACTACTTGTAGGCACTCAAAGTACTTTAAAAGGCCATTGGTCCGAATCATATGGCCTCGTCCCCAGAACCCCAGATTTTACCGGTGTGGTCAAAAGGTTGGCTACCGGTATCTGAAGGAAAGCTATATTTTTCTCCTTTACCATGTGAAGTTCTTCGGGCTAAAGAATTTTTGGTTTCGATGTTTTATGAGCAAAAAATGTGCCCCATGTTGGTTTTGACCAATATTTAATTTTACAAAGTTACGATATGGAATTACCAAAATCACGTTTTAGCTTTCACATGCAAAACGGGTTGACCTATCAGAATGCAACTTACAGATGGGGTTTGGGTGAAGACCATCTATCAAGATGAAAAAACTTATAGATATTTTAAATCAGGTTATCCCACTGTGTTACAGAACAACCATAAAAATCTGTTAAAAAAACAGTTCATTACTTCCTACTTGAAAAACAGGGGAATGAGGTTGTAGCAGTTTTAAAACAGGTTTTTTTCTCTTGCTTGTCTGCAAAATCATGTGAAATGTTTTTTTTATTCTGCCAGGAGCTTCCGTAAGAGCAAGACTTAATAATATGAAATCCACTATTTCTGTATGTAGTATGATATGGTTAGTGTCTGGTCATTTTGGTTAAAGTTTTGTATACGTTATCCCTGCCCAACTGCTGGGGCCAATTGCAACCAAACGACCATATGAACCACTGGACCAAGGTCTTATGTGTGTACTCCCATTGGATGAAAGGGCATGGAGCCAATAGCAAATCGGCATTGTAACTTCCGGGTAAATTTAGGACTCTGACTTTGACCCCGTCAAATATAGAGGGAACATGTTTTTAGTAAATTTGAAAAAAAATAGTTCTAAGAATATATTTGATATTTAAAAATAAAAACATGTTTTATTTATCCAAATTATTTACGGCATCTATTTTTTATGGCCTATATGCTGGGATAGTTATAAAAAAGTAATAATATTACAAACCATAATAATCTTGATTTGTCAAAGGTAAGGAGTCCTAAAAAGTGGCGAAACCTTCCCACAATGCATCATAAGTCTGTAATGGCAATTTCGCTTATTAAAGGGACATTCTTTGAAAATGTCTCAATTTGTTTTTCTGCCACAAATCAAATGCTGTGATCACCAAACTTGCTCAATATAAGTACTGACCCAAACCCCATTTGAGGTGTACAAAGATTGGGTCAAACGGTCATGTGGGTGGATTAAAGGGGCCATTCTGTCATACTCTCATTTTGAAGTGGTACATGTGCAAATTTGTATGTTAAACATTTTTTAACATGAAACATGTTGAGTATAACAGTGCCAGAGGATACTGTTTGTAACAAAATTTACGGATTCAGAATTTTATAACAAAGTTTTTTTTTTTTTTTTTTTTTAATATTGTTTTAACTTAGCAATTTCACACAGTTGAAATGTTGACTATTATATTTCGGGCAAAAGAGCATGATAGTTTGAAATAATTGATGGGGCGCCTCCTCGGCAATCTTGAGTCAGGGCTTAAAGGGCGGTCACGGTACATAGTCTTATGTTACAGAATGGTGGAAAAGATTTACACTCCACCTGAACATGGGCTGTGTGGGAGAGTATATCAGAGTATATCGGTTTCGGGCTATCACGCGAAACCTCTCTCGCGCTCGTGCCGCTCTCTTCACTCGCGGTGCTCCTCTTTCGCGGATATAACTAAACCGAGTCTTTGACAAAGACTAGGGGTACAGTACAAAATGTTCTGCCTATTGAATTGAAAGACATGCTTTGTGGGTTGTTATATTGGTCATATCTCTGCTCCTGCCTTAGCAATGAAATTTACAGGAGATAAACTGTTTTGGTGTCTTATCACTAAAACAGGTTCTCATCCATTTTCAGTTAAATATGAAAGAATATGCACTTCAGTGATACCCAAAGCATATCTCAAAATATGCTCAAATTCCAGGTTTTATCAACTATAATGGTGTTGCATTTTCCACTGCAGCTTTGGTACTCTGTTCCCCTAAAGGTGGGTGTCCCAATCATGTTCTGATTTTTCATGTTTTCCCCCTTACATGGAAGCATGTCACCAAGAACATCTGATACAAATTATGAGTGAATAGTGGAAGCAAAAATGTGAACTAAATTGTTCCATATAGAGTAGTGCAGGGGTGTCCAACCTGCGGCCCGCGGGCCATTTGCAGCCCGCCAAGAGCTCATATGCGGCCCGCGAGGTACTTCCAAGAAAAAAATCAAATGCATAATTATCTGAAATAATAGATTTTTAAAAAAATGTCATTGAATTACTTCAATTTCCTCAATATGAAACCGAACTTCTCTCAAATTGTTGGAAATTAGCCCAATTTTCATCAAACTGAAACCAAATTTTCTAAAAATTGTGGGAAATTTAGTCCAATTTCCTCAAAGTGAGCCATTTTTTCCAAATTTGCTGAAGAGATCAACATTTCTTGGGATGGACAATTTGTGTTAAATTTGGCCCAAAATCTGCATCTCTGGTGTAGCTATGAGTCCCATTCGGCAAAAATTGGTATAGATATGGACCCTACTTCCAGACTCTCGTAGCTAGGCACGTCACAAAGCAAACTTGAGCCCCCCATTACTTGCTTGTGGCCTGCGGTAGTCGTGGATTCAACAAATGAGGCCCCAACGTCAAAAAGGTTGGACACCCCTGGAGTAGTGTGTGTTAATTGATGTGGTATACCACATTTGGAGACATTTCTGTTCATAATAACAAAAGGAAACATTTCCTGGGCCTTATATTTCACTGGGAAATATATGAACATGAATTTCTTTCGATACCAAAATCTCAATTTTGATGGGGTAAAGTAGGGGGACAAGGTTGTCGATCAGGTCACCCACCTTTAAGTGTGCATGGCAGTGTTTTGTACTTTTGAAACCTATGTAATGGTAGAATGATTGTGGCTGTCCTGTTTTTCGGACTTCAAAATTTGATGAAAATTTCATGCACCTGACTTAAAATACACTGATAAAAATGCTTAAACAGTGCCTGACTGCGAAATCATCATATGATTATTGCTGCAATACAAGATATGGAAAAGGGTCGTGATGAACACCCCTACCAGTATTCATTCCAAAAAAAGAAAAATTACCTCTGATAAACAATATTTTGTTTTTAATCATAAGCATTGTATGCCAGCTGAATCCAATATGTAATTGGATCGGCACTTCCCTACATACATGTACAATACAATGGTGATCTGTATCATGTTACAATTTCAATATTGTTTAATTCCTCATGTCTTGTCTTGGGCTGTTCTATCAAATTGCTCTTCTCCGAGGGGGAGAGGTTTCCTCAAGACAATTTTATGCCTTGCGTATTGAAATGCCATGATTAAATTCTTGTGTTTTTCTTCAGCTAACTGGGCCTTATTGTATTGTGGCTTAGTAGCCAATTTATGTGGAATAATACCGGGGTATTGGGTATAATTATGCTGCCCCCGCAGGCTAAAGATTACTAATCATTGGTAATGCTGTCTGGATGTGTTGCTTTATGGGAAAATTTGGTTTCAGCCTTGAATTTTCTAGGTATTCATGGGAGCCAATGTACTTTGTAAGAGCAGAAATATATTGTGATGTGAAATGTTACTCAGTTGCCTTTTAAAGATAGGTGGTCCAAGTTTTCACATCATGTTTTCTACTATTTTAATGTGCTCTGCCAATTTTAAACTGTTTCACATGTTTTTAAATCAACCAATTTCATCTTTTTCCATTCAGCCCAAGTTTTGCCATTGCCATAATAACCAGAGAAGTATTGGGAGGGTTGGAGAGACTGTTGCTCCTGAAGGTCAATGATTTAATATAGAAAAACTGATGAGGAAAATACTAAGAATGAGAGTATTTTCAAGACAAAATTTAAAATTTGTTCCTCTACCCTACCCTTAAATGTTAATTATTCATCCCCCATTTATGCCCTGCAATGCTGTCTTGTGCCACAGAATATAAGATATAGGAAAGATAAATGTTTTCTCAACAAAAATGGTCATGTTGGACTTGGTATTATGGCAAAATTAAATTAAAAAGTATTGGATTAATGCTTACAACTACAGTATGTATTGGATTAAAGTGCTATCTATATACAACATGCAAAAATATGCACATAATTTACTTTGTACAAGTTAAAAAGTTCATGAAAAGAATAAGCAGTACAAACACAGTCTACCAGCTGGTTCAAAGCAAAAGTAAAACAGAAAGAACCTGCATTCTTAAACTCTTAAGATAGTATTCGCTGCATTTCATTGGTTCCTAGCCATGTGATGTGGGACAATATAAAACCGCTAAACCACCTATATGCATGGATACGCATACGCTCTCAAGTAAATCGAAGAAGCATAGTTATAACAGGACTCATTGATTTGATAAGCTTGGGTAATTCATTGGGTAAAAAATACCATAATTTTAGTAATATGCTAATAATAACTTTTTTTAACCAAAGGTTAAAGAAAAAGAATTGTTTTTAGCCTCTGCTGTGTATACCTATTATCATGTCATAGCACACAGGTAAAATCACTGTTTTGGCATAGAACAACTCTGCAATGTTGTTGCCCATGTGATATGACCTGATAGATAAATGGCAGAGGCTTAAACAATACCTTTATTCTCCAACTGAAACAGTTCATTATACCATGTACTAAAAAATACAACACCTTCATACTGTTCTGATAAAACAGCAGACATGCTAGCACACAGAGTTCGAAGTAGTTTTACTGTTAGGTCAATTGGTCCTGCAGCTTAGTGAGCTTACTGAGGCGTTCAAGCAAATTAGCTGTCAAAAGGTATCAATGTCTGTGATGTAAAATGCACTTTAAATAATTGTTACTTCTTTGGCGGTGGGTTCAGCAAAGAGGAAGGGAGGTCAAGTCTGCTGAGGGATTTCCTGTGTGGTGTTATTTATCTAGTTAGTTGTTTGAAATGGAATTAAGAGTTTATTCTTAAGGAGAAAATGAAATTTAAAGGTGCAATCTGAGGTGGTCATCCTCATCCCCAAAACTCACACCTGTTAAACTTTCAGGTGTGAGTTTTGGGGATGATGTTCTATAGGGGCATTTCGTGATTCACAACCTCTTCCCCCTATTTACCTCGAAAAATTGAGTTTTTTATATCATCTGAACCGTTAGCCTTAGTAATCCATGTGTACCTAATCTTAGGTGCAAATTCGGTCATATCTGTAAGAAATTTGCAATTTCCTATTTTCTCAACGGACAGAAATTACAGTACAGTGGCCTATGGGACCTTGGGAAACAAGCATTTGCTCATAATGCAAAACCACAAGCTTGGGATCAACTCAAATTTTTGGAATAAGCTTTTCTCAAGGATATCTAGTGAACCATGAATAAAACAGATGGTACTGGAATCACGAAATGTACCTTTAAAACCCTTTCACCCCTGATAGTTTGAATCTATAGGTTGTAACACAAAAGTCAGTGGTCATGGCTTGAAAAAGTGGGGAATTTGGGAAGCTCCTTTCAAGAAATTTGGCCATCTGGAGGGAAATTTGGACTTTTCAGATGAAGAAATACATAAAAAGTTTATTATTTTGGCCGAATCTCTCATCTTTTGGAAGAAAAAAATCTGTAGCTAATTTGCGTGTAAGCCGACATTACTTTCTGTTGGACTAGCATACGGAACAAAAGTGCTCATTGTGTAAAAATGGTAAATCATGTCCAAATGAAACTTTATTTAGAGCAATCTATATTACAATTCTCAATTCAAATACAAAGAAGCTAAAAAAGAAAGAGTGTTGAAACTTTAGAGACCTAAGACAAATTTAGAATTTTTATATCATCTTAACCATTGAAATAAGAATATTTGTGGCTCAATCTTGCATACAGATTTGATCTACACTGGAAGAAATTTGTAATATTTTTATTTTCTGTTCATAAACAGACCGTCAAATTACAACACAGTGGCCAATCATGCCAATGGAGTACCGCGATTCAAACATTTGCTCATAATATCAAATGCACCATAAGAGTCAACAGAAATTTTGAAAGGATAAATGTTGAATCATAAACCAAAAAAAATGCTACGATCATAAAATACACCTTTAAGTGCCATGGGCAATTACGATGAGCAATAGTACCTTACTTTATAATGTCTTATAGATCTATCTACTAGATAGATTGTAAGTATCATATTAATCTACACGTGCATGATTAAATCGGTTTCCACCACAACTGGTCACCAGCTCCAACCCACCAAAAGCCACGTTATCAAAAAAATCTCA
>JAMKCH010002824.1:0-36784 GCA_023653785.1 Ophioderma brevispina
TGCGGGATTAATCGCGAGCATGATGGCGAGATATTACACTTATCCCACAAACATTGCCTTCAAAATTTGACGATATCTGTCAATGCACTCTTGATTTAGCCATATCTGCAGACAATAATCATGGTTAGCCCTTATGTGAATAGTTCATCCATGCATGCTCTAGAATTGCTCGACTGGCGCATGACACACAGACATCATGATACACACAACTCACATGTATGCAAAAAAAAAAAACCAAATGAACAACGTGCGACATCCAGACACATTTACACAAAAAACTTACACAGGAGCTTAAAGGTGGCAAAACACGAGCTACTGCAACATCTGCAGAAAAATATACAAGGTATAGAGAAGTGTGCAATTTGAACTAAATTCACAATCGATACATGAATTTTAGAGAGGGAATGGCCAACAGGCCTTCAGACATGTGCCTTCGTGAGAATCTGTTTGTCGCACCACTTATGGGGAAATTGCTGAATAATTGACAATTCAACTTGACGTACTCTGTTACCTTGAATTGTACTATTCAAATATTGCCAAAAAATAATATCAACACATTGAGTCAAGAAAAATGAAAATGCACAGGAACTACCTGTTGATTAAAAGTGGTATTCACAACATTGATCAAATTTAAGGGGATTAGCAATGGCGTCATATTCTCTATTGCACATATATAGGTTTATATGTACCGTATTGTTATTTAGTAAATGATTAATGCCCAGAAATGCCCAAAATAAGGGAGTTTCCTTAACATAAAACCATCTGACACACTTTTTTCTGACACCACTAATGAATTAGGACACCTTTCACGGAATAACCGTGAAGGGTTTCCGAATTCATGTGTTCCAGAAAACAGTGTGTCATTTGGATTAGTTTACGGAAACTGTCCCCAAATAAGCCTTTTTATATCATCATTTGACACAAATGCTCGATTGCTGAAAAACGGGCGGAGGAGAGGAGATTCGGCCCGGGGTTGCGTTTTTTTTCATGACGTAACAGTACTAACCCAAGGGGGTGACAGCCCATAAAAAACCAGTCGTCCGTGCTGTTCGCTGACATTTTTGAATATTGCACGGAATAATATTAGTTGGTGCTTGTATACACAAATACTGTCAATTCGATAAAAAACAATCCGCCAAAAAATCAGTTGGTTGGATGTTGGGTTGCTATTGGGTGTTAAATTTTCTACCATGGCCACACAACGAATGAAAGAACACGCCAGTCGTCTTGATTTAAATAAACGCCTCAATGAATACATCTTTTCACCTGACGCGCGCATTGCATTATGAGAAAAAAGAAGATCTGAGCACAATGATCAGGTGCCACTTTATTACACCTGGCCACCTCTAAAAACATACATCAATTTGTATCACTACCGATTAGTGTAATATGCAAAGCGGCACCAACTTAGTATGCGGAAGAGAAGCGGAGGGGAGCCAGCCATTGCTTTCTATGGTGGTACTCTATGTTTCTTTGTGGTCGGCCAAACAGCGAGACGATGAATTTCTAAAGATTTTACGTAACGTTGTTTTGCCTCTCCTATCGATATAGAAACCTCTTTGGTAATAACTCCTCTGCGCTTCACAAGAATACCGCTACTCAGTTCCGTGCAGAAATAGCTGACACATTTTCAGTGAACCAGGTGCATGTATTATGTTCTCGCAATGCTTGGATGATTGGATGGTAAACAAAAGTCCGTTCAATATAAGTTACCTTCCGTGAAAGGTCCCAATAAATTGGAGTGGCTATACACCATAACGGGTTTTTTCTTAGATGGTATACGGCCCAACATCAAACCGCATCCCTAGCACCTGGTGATACAGAGTCATCTGGTGTGCCTGTTTTAAGGGACAGGCATCATCCCATGCGCAGAATTTTAAAAATACATGAGCTCCACCTAATTGGATTGGATTTTGTACCGTTATTTCGTTTTTGTAGCCACATTTTCCAAAACGAACACATTTTTGTGTAAATGACCGGTGTGGCAGGAGATAGGCCCCCGACTCACATCCGTTACAATGGTGACAATAGGACCAATCGAATTCAGTTTGAACTCTGTTCACGAACATTAGTTTCATCACGCTTTTATTTATTCCGTTGTCGTCGTATGGAGCCCGGACTATGTAATCCGGCCGGACCATAGATCCCTTTCACACGCGCTTAACCTCCTGCTGGGGCTCTCTGTTGGTCAGCTTGCTACACATTGTCTCTTTCCTCTGTAACATCATCGGCAGAGTTGTCAGGGTGTTTGCTTTTTTTAAAAAGCGTTTTTTTTTGCCATATACCATTGGGTTGCTTTTGGTTTGCAACTTTTAATCACTTAATTCTGTCCCTTTGTTGATTGAAACCTGCATATGTTTCTTCTTTGAATTTTGCTTTTATAAGTTGGTATTGGTGCAAACACATGGCAAACTTGATTCCATTGCTAATCCCTTTTAGTGTTAGTTGGAATTGCAGTTAAGCTATTGGTCGTAAGATGTTTTCGCAAGACAACAGATTCCCCTGTATTTGAAATGCAACATTGGTTGCTCTATGTCAGTTGCTTTCCGCGTAGCCGCTCGATACGGCCACTGTAACATGCCCTTTCATTGGCAAGATGAAATTACACTTTCAATGACGCGCTTTTTGTACCACTCTCATCTGTAAATCTTATCAAACGAATGTGCGTATAACCGTGTGCATGATTTTCCTTGATTGACGAGGTCACTTGAACAGTTAGTATTTCAGTGGCTTATACCGACCGGGGGCTGGGTGCAGGGGGGGGGGCTCTCTGGCTCCGAAAAGATCGGTGCCAAAATTTGCATTTATATCCCTCTTTTTGGGGGGAATTTCATCAACCAATTTCATACCAAATTTGGGCTAAGTTAAAGTAATTCGGCAATTTTCCGCTGCTACGTGCGCCATTTTGTTCAAATTTAGACTTAATTGGAGCAAATCAAACCGGGACGATTTTCCAGAATTTTTTCCCCCTCTGGCGAACTTGGAAATTTGCCCCCTGGATCGACTGCCCTCCGGTTACGGCCACTGAGTATTTTAGCACTAATTTTATCACATATTCCATATATTGTAATTGAAATTATGAGAATCCTGTTTTTCTGTTTATTTCATATTGAATGAAAGCAACATGATGGATTACTGGGGAGAGAGAATTTTGTTAGAGTTATGGGATAATAAATAAAAACAATAATAATATAGAACCAGTTTTTATATAGACGCTTCTCCCGTAAACAAGCGTAAAGCGCTTTTGTCATAAATCATTATTACGCGCGGCCTTCAGAAATTCGTCACAATTCATTCGCTTTTATAGCGGGGGCTGCTAAAAGACCTGCCTACAAAAACGCACAGCCTATCAGCACTGAGATTGTAATATTCTCCATAATAGCTCCCAGCGATTTCGCTTTGGTGGACGAGGCAATTGAGGTTCTGTATCTGCCTGGGACCAAATTACAGCTAAAGCGCTGTGCCCATATTATTATTACACCGCCTTCAAGAAATCGTCACAATCAATTTCGCTTTTAATCTAGGGCTGCTCAAAGAAATGCCTTAAAACGCACAAGCCTATCAGCACTTGGATTGTAATATTCTCATAATAGCTCCCCAGATTTCGCTTGGGTTGACGAGGCAAGAGGTTAGGTATCTTGCCTGGGACACAACAGGCAAAGCTAAAGCGTGTTGCCAATTATTATACACAGCTCTCAGAAATCGTTCACCAATCATTTCGCTTTATCTAGGCTGCTCAAAGACATGCCTTACAACGCACAAGCCTATTAGCACTTGGATTGTAATATTCCTCCTAATAGCTCCCCAGATTTCGCTTGGGCTGACGGAGCAATTGAGGTTAGGTATCTTGCCCAGGGACCCACAAACACGTCGACTACAGTGGGGCTCAAACTCACGATTTTTACGGTTTCAATGATCACGAGTCTGCACGTTTCCACTGGACCACATAGGCCTTTATAAGACAATGCGATTCAATTGTTACAGACATTAATACCATTTGTGTCTCTTTTATATAATAACCGGATGTTAACGAATATGGCAGAGGAGTAAGTCACAGATATCATTAATTTAAGCTGTCAACAATTAGCTATTGTTTTCGTAGGACGATGAGACGTGATCGTATTCAAAGGTGGCCTTCACACTGCAACAACTGTATTGGCTGACCCAATATCCGACTTAATGTAGTTTGGTCTAAGCTCGCATAGGAATATGATTCAAGCGACGTCATTTCGGTGCTGATTAATTACAGCGGATGCTTTTATAACTATATGCACAAGTAACTTTCAGGAAAATATCTGAACGAATGCACACTTTGCAAGACGATAGAGTGCAATGATATGGAAGGCTGTTTGTATAAACCCTTACGCTTTTTTTTTTTGGTTTATTTACTATGTACAGAAACACGAAATTATAGAAACAAAATGTTATAGAAACCAAATTAAAGCCACAAAAGTCATAGAGATTACATTCTATCGAAACACCAATAGTCCACCGGAAAACGCAACGCACGTTGGAAACACTCCAAGGTTAAAATTGTCATAATTTTCCACTGAAACTACGGATATCTTACATATTTTTCATTGTTTAAACACGGTAACAATGCAATTGTGACGGGTACAGATTTTTTGGAAAGGCGCCCCCAATTTCAAATTGAGATTTTGAACAGGTTGGGTGGTAATTGTCTAGTAAACAATACCTGCGAGTGGGTAATGCTCAAAAATGCGATTGGTCATAAAAGAAGCAATTTTTTTAGTTTTAGAAGGTGGATCGCTGATTGTACTTAATGGCGGAACTGGAAACGCCAAATCTATGTCCGAAATGATGAAATCGTACCACCTCACGAAAATAAGCTCTAACTTGACCTTTCTGAACAGGACGGAATAACAAATGGAGAGGGAAACACGTATATGGCGCAAGTTCCAGGCTTATTTCTATTGGAAGACCGTTTCCAGTAGCCGTTGAATATTATCGGAGATCTCCGATTATTATATCTAATTACAAAGTTCCCTCTTTCGTGACACATAGGAAATGTTAGCTCACCATTCACAGGCCTCAATGCAACACTGAAAAATACACTGAAAATCACAGAGTACGCTGAAAAACTCTGAAAATCTCTGAAAGTCGTCGGAAACAAAGGAAAAGAGTAACACTGAAATTTTCAGTCGGGGTTAAGAGGTGGTTCAGTTTGTGTTCAGTTGTGATTTTCAGGTGAATTGGTCTCTATAATGAGCATCGACTTGTACTGTAATTACCTAATAACACTTTAGCCAAGCAAACTTATGGTTATATTTTCAGTGTGATTAGTGGTTCTTCAGAGAGATAACACATTTTCCATGGGTTAGAACAGGTTCATGTTTTTCAGCAATGTTTCAGTCCAATTTCAGTGTGATTAGGAATCCCTAAGCATCGCAGATATTATAATTTGCAAAAAGGTAATATGGATGTCATTTGCATAGGAATAACAAAGGGAGCCATTTCAGTGTGTTTCAGGGTGAGTTCTTTTTGTATTTAGTGTCAGTGTGTTTCAGTAATTTTCGATATTTAAGTTTTCAGGCGGTTGCAGACAATTTCAGTTGTATTTTTCAGTTGTTTGTTATTGAGCAAAAATCTAAAAAAGAATCCGAAAAATTAGGGCCGCTCTTCCAAAAAAAATGTGCTTAAGGTGAAAGTTCATTGAGGGGACATTGAACTTCTGTATTTGTTGTACACTTTTTGATCATAGTAGGATTGTTTTTTGTGTCAGTTCATTAAAGTTTTTGGAGCTGTCATGTTCCATTCGTTCTTCTGAGAGGTGTATGCTTCAACCAATTGATATCAATAGAAATTCGAAGGGAGGGATACCAGATCAGATTAGGGCTTATAATTAAAATGGCCCTTTCGCACGATTGAAAATATCAAGGCAAATGCACTGAATAAAAAATTCAAACACAAACGTGAACAAACTATGAAGCAATCAACTAGAAAAATGATCTATAAGTAATTAATACTAACCAAAGTTATTTTAACTTCACTAAGGAATATTAGTCAAGAAAATCTGAGATGTTACATTTATTCGTCTTGTCAGAAATAATGTGTTGATTCTTGGTCCAAGCGCAGACTGTACGACATCCATTCAATTGAATCTGGTATGGGAGCCCCTTACATATCGTACAAAAAAATGCAATGCAAAATGGGCGTTAAAGCTTTTATTTCTTTTGAACAACGTTCAGCATATCAGCTGTTAATGCGGCTTTTTAGTTTTGAGTGTTGATCTGTCAAAACATCCTTCCAAATGAATTCGTACCATGCATCGACAATATGCGTTTACTTGACAGGAATTAAAAAAAAATAAGACTATAATATAAACTTCTTTTCTATTATTATTTGATAGTTGCTGCCAATTGTGAAATTTTTTACGAATCAAGATCTAGTCGGAAGACCAATATCTAAGACCGGATGTTCCTATTTTTTTTTATAAATGTGTTTGTTACGCATGTGAAGAGTGATGAGTTAAACTTTTTATGTTTGTTTTGACACGCCACGCTCTACTCCTATAACGAAATAGTTTAGAATCCGGCATTATGCATAGTCGTATACAAAAGTTGCACCGGCGCTCAATAATTACTGTTCTTGTAAAAGAGGTAGAAGCGGATTTCTTGTGTTGGTGCAACTTGGTGGTACACAATCTTGCAGGTTCAGACTTTAATTCAACAACTTCTTAATTTAAATTCATTAACACATTACAAATGAGAAGGATATAATATTTCAGTATGATCATTATAGAAATTTCCGTATGTTGGTATGTTTTATGTCGGCTTAATTAACTCCATAATTGAAACTCGGAAGGATAAATAAGGCATCGGATATCATTAAAAGGACGATTCATCCGCTATCTTGTCATTTACGTCGGGTGCAATTAATCAGAGGTGCCGTTATGGAGTGGATGTTTTAAACATATATTGTACGTCTGACCGACGTTAGCCTTGTATGAAGGATTTGTATATTTAGAATGGCGTAAGAAATAATATTTTACTTTCCATAAGTATGGATTGTTGTTACGGATCCTTCAGAAATACTTTACACGTGATATAGCATGCCTAATACTAATAATAATAGTACCACACTTATATTAGGGGGGGGTGTGGATAATTCAAAAAAAAAAAAATGAAACCCCCAGTCAAAATATGGAGGACATCCTAATGAAAACTAGAAGAAAAAATCAATTTTATTGAAACAGAGCTTCTAAAACCCCCTGTAACATACCCGCTGAAAGTTTGAAATAAGGTTTCCAAATTCGGAAGCCTTGCAATGTGAAGGATACATTGAATTGCCACGTATTTTATCAAGTATCACACATGCTATCACCAAGGATTTCAGGATTGTTATTCTGATTTCAGAATTGCTGTTAGTTGTACCAACATTCAACATTTTATTCATTCCAGCCACTTTGTGAATGTTAATTAGTTCCCACCAATGGTACATTCTATTTAGTTTTGTGGAATGTTGTTTCAAAATTAGAATAATCACAAATTACATCCATTTTCAGGAAAATTCAGCAATTGAGCTGCATGTATGCAGTCCGAGCAGTATTCAAGATACGAACGAATGATCTCAAAGTAATTTTAGCTTAGCTGTCTTAATGTTTTTTTAGAAAATAGTTATACAAATAAACAATGTACAGCAAACTGATATCCGGCTACCAAGAAGGGCGAGTCTGAGCATGATCGCTGGTAAATTAAGGTAATCTTTACAACTAAAGAATTAAATCAACACGGAAGTAAACCCTGCATAGTGGCATCTAACATTGGCAGTGACCTGTGTTTAACTGAATACAGGATCAGATTGATCAGATAATAACGTAAGCTTTTCAAAGAAATACAATTGCCAATACACTAGGTGCACACACTCATTTATATCAATTAAATATCTGAATTATGAGAAAGGGACATACTACAGCTGTCATGTACACTTGCGTTTTATAGTAAAGCAAAGAATAACCCCATTACAATTCATCCAAAAGAGTTTCAACTGGTGTGTTTTTGTCAATAATTTGGAGCTTTAAAATCAGTCAAATATTGGGACCAAAACAGCTGCTGGTTACATTGTAACGCTGAGTGGTTTCACACAGAGCTCACAGTAACCAATGTGCTCACGAACTACTCAAGGGAAAAGCACAAGGCTAATTAACAATTAGTCTTCTTTAGCAGGTTGTTAACTATTTTTAGTGGGAAAAATTCTTTAGGGGTATTTAAGGGGGTTATGATTGAATTTTATTTTTTTTAAGGTAGGTTGTTTTATGTAGGGGTTCCCATATGCGGGCTGGGGGTAAAAAATTATACGGCACTTTTGTGCAAAAACACCACCCCCCGTTACTTATATAGCGCAGCACAACAATGTTGTCTCAATGCGCAAAGGCCATATTTTACGCTGCCATCAGGAAACGTCAGAATCATGTCGCGTCATTTGGGTGTGCTGCTGGCCAACTAGCGCACTGCCTATTAGCACTTAGATTGTGGTAGCCCCCATAACAGCTCCCCATATTTCGCTTGGGTGAACGAGGCAATTGAGACTAAGTATCTTGTCCAGGGCCACAAACACGTTGACTTCAGCGGGGCTCGAACTCACGAACTTATGATCACGAGTTCTGCGCTTATCCGTTGCGCCACACGTGCCTGGTTATCTACCTACCTACTCGCCTGCCTACCTGCCTGTCTGTCTGTCGTCTCTGTTTGTCTATCACTTGCATGTCTGTCTTTCTGTGTGTTTATCTGTGTCAATTTGCGCAGAAAAAATGTGCATCTTGTAATTTGGTAATTTTTTAAATTGATCACTACTATTACTACTACAATACTGCAACTGCTACTGCTATTACGACTACGACGACAACGGCGGCGGTGGCGATGACGATGATGATGATGGTGATTGTGGCGGGGTAATATATTGCCGTACATAAGTATTTACATAAATATTTTCCTTTTTAAAATTTGAAGACAATATATCAACGGGTTATTCTGTCATATCCCATTTAAAATGTTTATGGAAAACAAATATATCTGTCAATATGAAATTTATTTGTGCCTGGGTGAAGTGCTTTGTTTAAGATGTCAAAATGGCATAACTGGTCTCAATAGGTCAGTTTGCAATGGCGCGTGTCGGTACTGCGTTTTAACAGCGGAAATTCCATGTTTGTCTGGTTAAGTTGAGTCTGTCGGTGACTCAACTGATGGATGCAGGCACAAGAAGGCTATAGGGAGATACAAACTTTTTCGACCTGTATGCCTAAGGTGGAAGCAGTGACTCATGTCTGCAACAAGGCTCGGCCATATCAACCCTTCGTTTTGTTTAGAACGAAGGGTAATTGAAATCATAAACAGGTGTATCATGGGTAGTGTCTTGTCACCTTGTTGTAACAACACCTTTCTTTATTTAGTAAGTTTACAAGTAATGATCCAATTCGAGTGTTTACAAGGTACTTGCTTTCCGAGAACACCCAAACATGTCTTATTATGAGCTATTATGCAAGTCCTTGGAAATGATTAGTTTCTTATTTGAGTTCTTAAAATTTGATTAGTAAAGAAAAATAAAATTGACTCCGGGAACATTACAATTGGACGGATGATCAATCCCTTAGATTGCTGCTCCTTTGATCGTGATTATCTTCAATTATTTACTAGTTGGGATAATTATTGGGATTACGCTACCATCCGATTAGGTCTTCCAGTACTGCTTTTGTTGCTAAAATTATTTAAAATATCAGCGTAATTGTGGGAGGTCTTTTTACGATGCTACACTACATCAGCACAAAATTAATTTATAATGTTTAAAAATAGTACATCTTCTGTTCATTTTAAATTTGGTTTACAGTATAACCTGTTCATTATCAACCAATAAATGGCGCGCATATGACAGGACGACTTTGATATGCATTTTGACGATATCACCTATTTGAGCTAAAAGTGCGACTTAAACTATGCAGCTTAAAACTTGAAGCGCAAAAGCGCAACTTAGGGATAAATCTTGACGATCGCATGACTATGAATCAACATATCAACTCGCTTTCTTCTGTTAATAGTGCAAGAGCTAATGTGATCCCGTTCCCATTTCATTAGTAAAAGGAAAGTCATATATCATTGGAAAGAGGAAAGTCTCAGCTCTCCGACTAACATGGGTGGCATTTTTATTTGACCTTTTCACCTTGAAATCCAAGGTCAAAGGTCACGCACTAAAAACACGTATTTTTTAACATTTTAACATGTACAAAGGTACTTTTTCAGGCTGCTAACAACCCAAAATGATAATATAAATGGTCTGAAAGGTATTAGACTGGCTGGTAACTACAATAGCATCTCTAAAAGTACATTTCCTTGTATTAAATGGATACTTTTGTGTGCTTAAGCAGAAACGTCATCGATGACAAAAAACAAATTTTCAATTTATTATGTTAATATATGTTTTCCATTCGCAAAGGTGAAATTTACCTTCAACAGATCTTCTGGGGTCTTAAAAAAGTCTCTTGAATTGCTGCATTGATAGTAAATATAATTAAATCCTTCGTGGCTATATAATTGTCAAGTTCAGTCATGATGACTTGTACATATGAAGAACATATGCCACAAAGTCCGTACGACTGTTTAAAACCTATAGACTGTCCCGTCAAGTTCATACCATTGCAAATTATCATTGATAGACTTGTCTCATATGTTATCTTCTTCAAGTTCATGGATATCATGTTCAGCATTCGAGCACTTGTCCTCTTCAGCGCCACATGTACAGAGCTCTGTACAGTTGAGACCATTAGATCGGCAGTTACAGGAAGTGCGATCACATTGCTTCTTCTTACAACCACATTTGATTAGTTCTATAATTGCATCTGGAGCAGTGAATGAGTGAAGTAGTGATTGGTACCAACAGTCCATCACATTCCTTCCAGTCATACAAGGTCGGTGAAGGGATTTCTGGCTTTGCGCATCATCGTTCCACCAAATCATTGATTGATAATGTACACGCTTTATGGCATCAAGCAAAGCCGTGCTGGTTGGTGGGAGTTTTGGACCCTCTGCTTGCTTGGTTGTAAACAACCTATTCTGCTATTCTTGAACTAGCTGATTTGGGGTCGTACAATTGGCACACATAGCTTTCCAGTGCACTAATCATGTCTTCAGATAGAAAGTCTGATTTCCCCAAGTTGGCAAATGCTCTTAGAACATCCTCATCAGATTTCTGCAATGCATTCCAAAGGCTTGGCTTCCCTTTAAAGGCAAACTTTCCAGTTTGGTCTGCACCGGTAATTGCATGGAAACCTGGAAGTGCTGCTGACATTAGAGGCCCTAGTGAAGTATAAATGGCTTCAATGGAATTGTGCGACGGCGTGAACTAATTACCCCCATAACGAAGGATGTATTTGAGGCCAGCTTCGGAAAACGCCTAATGGCAAGCAGAAAGACATCGGTGTCTGGCGAATGAATTTGAAGTGTAGTAGCACCGCGTCTTGTTGCATCAACTGCATGGAGTATCATACGGGTATCTGCTTCTTCCTGTGTTGATTCTAGATGTGATACATCCAACTGGTTGTTGAATAGACAGCCTCTCTAGATGTCACAATGAAACGGGTATCTTCAGTCTGGTAGTGTCGGAGGGCCTTATCTACAAGGTAAACAGTCAGTTCGGCCTTGGTGTCGGTATGTGATAGCAGTTGTTTGTATGGTACTTTAGATATATTTGTTGCATCAGACACTCGATATGGAATGCTTATGGTCTTCCCTTGATGCCTTTCTCTTGTACCGCTCTTTACAGCCTGCACTGCTTTATCATATCTGTCAAAACTAGATGAATTTCATCATAGATTTTCTCTTCAAGCTTGTTGATGAAATGCTGAGCAAGGTCTTGAAATGTGTTAACCTGTGGCGGTTTTCCCATCTTCTGTACAAGTGCCATTCCATCAATGATGATAACTGATTTGGAATCACTACCAACATTTCAAATGGTTGCATTCACATCATGGTCATTGGAGGTGCTTTCATTTTCTGCGCCAGATTCATCTTGGCTAGGTAATGCTTCCAAGGCTGTCATAAGCTTACTTTTGTCTTTACATGGAAGTAGTTTACCCTGTGGAGTGAATAAGGATCTTGGCAAAGCAGAGAATACATATTTCCCGATGGCTTCTTTGAGATTGACATCACTATGTGAACGAGAAATAATCATCATTCGAGCAAAGAGAGCTCTATCATCTGTCAACTCAACCACTTTGTCTTTTAACTGATGATTCACAATTTTCCTGCATGATTTCCAGATCTTCAGCTTTACCTTCTTCATAGGTGCCCAGATGTTGACTTTATCACTGTTGATTCGTTCTGCAACAAAGGCCGAATAGCGTCGCTGCCTAATCTCGGCTGCATGGCACACATCATGAGCTACATCATCGGGCATTACACTGTGATCAACAAGGTTGATAAGATCATCGCTTTCATATTTGAAAGGATTGGTTGAAGATGACGGAGTTTCTTTCAGCTGCATTATACTAGTTTCTTGCCTTGTGAGTAGAGTTGGCGACAGGTCGTGATGTAGTTTTCTTGGCAGTTTGCTGAGTCCGGCCATTCCATAAGCTTGCTCGGATAAGCGTGTTAATTCTGGAGCTATCAGGAAGAATCTGTTTCGGGCATTTTCGTTAAGCGTTATACCTGACAAGCCACCCAATACCTTCATCCATCGATTGACATGTTCTATCGCTTGGTCAGGACCAATTGAGCAGAATGGAACACTTGTTTTGTTGACAATGAAGTTGCCACTTTGGAACTCAAGCCAGATGTCAGGATCAGATGTCTTCAGATTATTCATGTCAGCCAAATACACTGGTACCATTCTTGCATAATTCAACCTGTCATATGCAAAAAAGTACTTGCAAAGTGCATCAAGTGATGACAGATGCAGGTCCCACAAACCCTTTCGAGATGCTAGAATAAACAGGAAGACTGTTGATACCATTTTGCATATATTGCTTCGCAAAGGTGAATAGAGGGGACTGTGTATGGTTTTTGTAAAAGTCTTTCATCTGCTGTATCAAGGAAGAGCTTTCAATTGCTGCGAGAATCATTCTATGGCTGTCCATCACTTGATCTTTGTTATGATCAGTACACGCTTTCCCCAGCTGTCTGGCTAGTTGCATGACTTCTGAGTTTGAGTTTGGGTACTCCTCTAGAAAGGCTTTCATGTAGAGGTCGAATAAGTCTGGTATGATACCATGTGAGCTGTTAACGCCCTTTTCACGTGCTTTCCTTCCAGAATTTGACCAACAGTAGTTGGACCATAGAGGTTAGCTTCAATCCATGCATCCTCAAGACCACTGTCATATAAAGATGAGCCAATTGATCTTTGTGCTGTCATAACAGTATGCATTTCTCCAATGCGCAGGATCAAATTTGAGCAATCTCCACGCATCATCTGGAGTTTTTTGCCCTTTCATAGAGCTGCATATCCAATGTAATCACAGTTTTTCTGTTTGGTCCAACAACCAAAGCATTTATATGCTGAGCTTGCTTCAATACAGTTAGCATGGTGGACCACTCGTGCACAGGAGCAGCAAGTAATGGTAAAGCAGCGAAATGCGTTAGAGGCTGGGAATCGCTCTTCAGAGAATTGTATGCCGACCACAATGGGATATTTTGCAGATTAGATTCAGCTTCGTTCCCTGTGTGAGTTGATACAGTATAGTAAATGGGTCGACATTACATGTGATACTTCATGTAAGCATAGAATGACACTAGTCTAGTGTAAAAAACTTCATTGAAAGAAATGTACAGTTTAACCAGTTGATGCTATTAAAAGTCAAATGATAATAAAGGAGGAAAAGTGCATGCTAGTGGCTTAGAAAGTACCATTAATTCTTCTTCTTATCGTGTCCAAACACTGTTTCTCAAACATGACCCACCCAGAGATGGGCACAACGCCCGGCCGCTTCACTGAATTCTGCAAGGTCCTTGTTTGATATAAAATTGGATCGATTAAGCACAAATAAATATTGGGCGAGACGCAGTTGAGCCCAATATTTTAAAACTCATAGCGAGACCAATTAATATTGGGCGTAAATCATCCAATTTTATCATTATCATGTTTTGGATCCGATATTTTCACACACTTGGACTCCTCAAAACATGATAATGTGCATTCTTGGGCTTCTTGCTTCACTTGCCATTTAAAAGCAGTTGGTGGGCAACTTGGTTGGGTGTGACATTTGGCTGCTGTGGAGGTTCTGTTGGATCCCCTCGGAGCTTTCGGATGGTAGACTGTGCTGTTATGGGTCATATCGGGATTCATTTAAAGTATGCCAGGTTTTGATCTTTAGCTGGGAGATCCTCTCCAAAACTTCCTCACCTTTAGCAGTTGTTTCAGCGAAAAAGGATGAGCTTCAAACATGGTGATATACTATTGATACCATTAATAACTCATCACCATTAGATTGGAATTTGAAGAAAGTTGAAACTGGGGCTAAAGCCTAGAAAATGATCTTTCCACCAGGCACATGTTATGAGTCAGAAATAAATATTGGTCTGGAGTTCAATGAAGGTGAAATCGAAGAGGTAAAAATTAGAAATAACTATTTTTAGAACTGCAGAATACCTGCTGAAGAAAAATACCATTGGGGACAGAAGTACTGTACAATTATCAAACATTTATGACTTTTTTGTCGGCAATAACCGTTTTGCGTGTATGTATACATGTTAAATACACAAACATAATTATATAGTGCTTAGAAATAATTTTAGGGATAGTATTGTAATTTCTAGGCAGTCTAATACATTTCAAAATGTTAAAATTATCATTTTAGTGGTTAATAATTTGCAAAAAAAGTACATTTTTACATGTTAATATGTGCAAAAAAGTGCAACTTTAGTGCATGACCGTTGACCTTGGATTTCAAGGTCAAAAGGTCATAATAAAAAATGCCACCCATGTTATTTTGAAAGCTGACACTTTCCTCTTTCCAATGATATATGACTTTTCTTTTACTAATAAAATGGGAACGGGATCATGGTTGGCTACAGTACAGCTTGCACTATAACTTTCATTTAAGGAACAATAGTCGTATCGCTAAATATTTTGATTAGGACACAAAAGATCAGGTCATTCCTTATAGACTAAGCGCCTACACGGTGGGGGGATACCTATATACGTTGTTTTTTTCGTAACCACATTAAGGAGGAAAACAAAACCCAATAACCGTCTTGTTCTCCTAATAAAGCTCCAACTTACTCCGCGCTCATCCATTTCACATCGATTTGCCCACTACTAGCTATAAGCACTCCAGAGCATCTTGTGCTGGGCGGTCTGATGTGGTGCGAGTTTGGTGATTCGTAGCTAAAAAAAATCTGGTCACCATATGTTACAAATTTGGTTATTTGGTGATTTTAGCCTGTATTTTGTTGTGATTTAGTTGTCTTTCCTCCGTGAGAGTTTTAAACGTGAAAGAAACATGCTGATAGTTGTCATTTTGTCATAGACTACTATGTATAAGTGAGTTAGTGGTGTAGGCCTATAACCTGAGAGTACAGGGCCATTGGTATATTGCCACGCAGTTGAAAATATTTCAGATGCTATCACCTCCCTGTCCAGATTGAGTAATTTGTTCATGACGTAAAGCACAAAATACTTGTCCTGTTTTACAATAAATTAATCTTGAGCTTCTATAGTGTCTGTTCAATTAAGTTTGGCCGAATGTTTCATTATTTATTCGAAAGGGAAGAAAGACGAACAAAAGTCATGAAAGAAAAGTTGTTTTGGCAAGCTTTGACCTTACGACTTTATGCAGAACCCAAATCCGTAATTTACCGCATTTTCGGAAGAAACCAAAAGTCAATGGTATCTAACGACCTATATTATAACACAGGTGAGCTTATTTAAAAAAAAAGAACATTTGAAGTAATCTAACAATGCAGTGCACCAGTGTACATCTATTACTGAGATTATTGCAAAAACATCATTTTTACAAGCGCCATAACAAAGGGCAGCTATGTGACATCTTCTTGTTTATTAATTGAAATGGAGGCATTGCTTTTTCCAGGGAATATGCCCCTGGAGTTTCTCAGATTTTTTCTTGATACAAGGGTATTTTGGCGATAAAAACACCTTGCGTACTGGCGATGTCCTTTAATTTTGGCAGGATTGCTAGTCGAAGATTGGACAAGAAATGAAGAACAGCAGTTGAAGGTGAAAAAAAAGAAAACATGAAGAAATTAGCACCAACAGTATCTGGTAGCAGCATTCCAATTCTTTGCAGTGAAAAGACTGCTCCTGACGATGATATTAGAAAAACTATAAAAAAAAAATTCCATGCCTAATAACTACAATAAAACTGCTTATCTGAATTACCGCAATAAGTTAGCAACCTTACTTCGGGCCTCCAAGAAAAAATACTGTACTGACTAGCTGACTGCTTGTAAACATAATATAAAACAAACTTGGAATATACTTAATGATGTTCTTGGAAGACCTCGTAAGCCTAAATTACCTCATAATTTCTATATTAATAATATCCTCAATTTAGATCCTAAATTGATTTCCGATAGTTTCAACTCTTACTATGCTGATATTGGTCTAAACTTAGCTCAAAATATTCCGCATTCTCCTCTTCATTTCAAGCATCTTAAATCATATAAATACGCCCCAAAATTCACTCTTTCTTACACCGACTGATAATGAAGAAATCATTTCTATTTAAAGTTCATTGAAAAAAGGGGGAAAGTTGTGGATTTGATGCCAAAAAATCCGAATGTTATCAAATTTGACAAAGATATTATTACCACACCATTAACTCACATTTTTAACTTATGGTGTCTTTCTAAATAAACTAAAAAATGCAGGGGGTAATTCTTATTTATAAAGTTGTCAATGAAAATACTTTTAGTAATTACAGGCCCATCTCTATTTTACCGGTGTTTTGTAAAAAAATGGAACGTATTGCGCACAAAAGCTTATATCACTTTTGTTCTCGCTTCAGTCTTATTGATGATAATCAATTTGGTTTCTCCTGGTAGGTCAACTTATATGGCAATTCTGAACACTTACAATAAAATTATATCTGAACTTGATAACTCTAAACACACACTTGGGAGTATTTCCGGACCTCTCGAAGGCCTTCGATACACTAAATCATAATATTCTTCTCTCCAAACTTGAACACTATGGTGTTCGAGGTGTTGCCTTCGAGTAGTTCAGAATCTACTATCTAACCGATATCAATATGTTAACTATAATAATCACGAGTCACCATATTCTTTAATAACCTTTGGTCTGCTCATAGAGGTAGGAGAGAAGGAGAAAGCGCTTCCCTAATTGCATTACGCAACGCCGATTATCCCAATTATATCACTTGACAACTCATTGTAAAAGCATAGACCAACAAAGGCCACTTCTCGGCAGGGAGTACTCGTTCATGTTCCATGATCATCGCCGACAGAAGCGGCCCTCTGTTGACGCTTTCGTGACACGCTCAGTTGAACAAGTCATGACCTGTGCGCAGAAAGGTATATCCCCGATGCGCAGTGGTTTGTTTACATGTGGAGACGAAAACAGAGACATTGAGTCGATTACAGCCGAAATTCTGAGTATTTCAGTCCAAAAAAGTCGGAGATATGCATGTTCCTAAGATGAGTTACATTGATTCTTTTCGGCTTTTGAAAACTTTGATGTTTTGTAACGCCGTATTTCTTAAAGTATGATATTTGGAGACGAAATCTAACTTGAATTGGGAAGAAAAATGCCGTATCTAAACAATGACACCAAACTTGACAGTGCCCGAAGTTGCCCGTTTTCTCAATTTTGTCACGAAATTGGTCATATTTACCACAGCATTGTAATTTTAGTTAAGCAGATAATAGTAAAAATTGTGCATTTTGTTATAAAAGCATCAAATTTGGCAGAGAGGTAGAGAATTAAATTTGGAAAACAATTGGATATGGAACCACCGGCACAGGTCAGGTTCAATGTCACCTAGAGGTCACAAAAGGTCAAATGAGGTCAAAATACATTAAAACATGCAGAATAAGGTTGCATAACTCTAACACATCATAAACATTTTCATGGCAACTTCTTCGTGGCTATGATTCTTTCATTAATTTTGTTGTTTAAGTCTATTGGCTACTTATACTTTAAATATGGTGCATAATTTTCTAACTGGGAAAAAAACTGGTCATCCCTCAATCATGCCTCAATTAAGCTATATTTTTTTAACAACTGAGCCATTCAGCCCTTACGTTGGGGTTGATCCCTAGTAGCCAACATCTTTACTCTAATCAGCAAACAGTATTTTTAATGTACTGCCGGATCATTATTGATGCAAACCCATGAAATTTATTATTTAACTCAAGAACAGAAGATGGGAAAACGGCGTTTGTACATTTGACTGGATCATACTTGATGCACGCTGATTGAAGAACAGTTATAAATTAAAATGAGTAAAGAATTGGCTGAAGCGGGATTCGAACCAGCGACCTCTGGATTGCGAGACCAGTGCTCTACCAACTGAGCTATTCAGCCCTTACTGAGCTATTAAGCCCTTACGTTGGGGTTGATCCCTAGTAGCCAACATCTTTACTCTAATTTTTTTTTTTTTTTTTTTTAGGTCAAAATACATTAAAACATGCAAAATAAGGTTGCATAACTCTAACACATCATAAACATTTTCATGGCAACTTCTTCGTGGCTATGATTCTTTCATTAATTTTGTTGTTTAAGTCTATTGGCTACTTATACTTTAAATATGGTGCATAATTTTCTAACTGGGAAAAAACTGGTCATCCCTCAATCATGCCTCAATTAAGCTATATTTTTTTATCATTGATTTTTTTAGGGTAGGAGAGAAAGAAATTCCGTAAATCCAACCGAGATTGCTTAATAAACTTGGCTGAAATTTCTGGATGGTTTGTATAGGAGAATGCTACCCACTGCCCCACTCCAGCTCTAAGCCCCCCCTCCCCATGTAAAAAACTAATTAAGCTTATATATTGAATTAATTTTGTGATCATGATGCCATAGGAGTTAGTACACAGTCCTAATTCTTAACTATAGGCATGCCCCACCGTAAAAAGGTAGACTTTCTGATTTTACCATGTTATTTTTTGTTTTTGCATTGAACGAACCAATATCAGCCACAAAGAATGTCGGCCAAGTTTCAATTGCATCCAAGTTGTAGTTTTATTTTTAGAAGCAATTATGTGCGTTGCAAAGCACTATTCTTTACTGTATGTAAGCTTATAATTTATTGTTGGGAGGCTGACAATTAGCGCACATTTTTGGTCATATTTTAGAGGGTGGTACAATATTGCTTCATAAAATTTCACCCACATCATCAGAAAAAAAAAACATTGTATAGCGGTTAAACTGATACCAAAATTTTGCCATGGCAACATGTGTACGAGACCACGAGACTGACAATCGGGGAGTCCACCTTTAAGTAATTCCTCGAGTCTCAAGTGAAGTTTCAGTTGTCTTTCGCTGGCCCCCAATCATAGAGGTAGGAATTATTGTAGAGTTTGGTCCCTGTAATTAGGCTAGATTTGTTCCCAAAATATGGATCGAATAAACAAGGATTTTTGTTTGTGCAACGTTTAATCAAATAAAGCCCAAACACTACTTCAGAACATTTTTATTTTCAGAAACAGTGGCGGTGCTAGGTGAAAAGCAGTAAGGGCATGTGGTGGGACCCCCCCCCCCCCCAAAAAGGGTGAAATTCTTAATCTTGATTCTCAATTCTAGGACCGTGATGTGCGATTTTTTGCCTGAACTTCATGAAAATTCACTGCCCCCTAAATTAAATTTGCCCCTCAATACCCCCAAAAAACATTTCTTGTGCTGCCACTGTTCAGAAAACCATCTTAAATGATTGAGGTTTGACTTTTATTGGGTGCTTTGCTTCCCCCCAAAAAATATTGCTCAAGTAAGTTAATATGCGAACCCCCTTCTTCATCCCGACCGTATCCGCTCTGTGAAATGTTGCCCCCAGCCCCCTGCCCACCAAGATGTGTTGAAAACCAAAATGGCAAAAATAAATTGATATAGGGCCAGGCCTAGTCCTAGGCCTACTTGTTGAATATGCTCCATTGATAACTGAATTTATTCATCTGTATATTTCCTAAAAACATGAATACTATAAAATAGATTTTGATTACATTGCAAATAACAACGTACTACGAGATCAATGTTAATGCTGAATGCATGTGCATCAACATTGCATCGATGTACATTACAATGCTGTGGTAAATAAGGCGATGGGACGTCCATTTTAACAATACTTTGTACACCGATCATGTGCTTAAAACATGTATTTTCTCTGAATTGAAAATCGGATATCGCCAAGGGTCTCATATTTCACTAAAATGTGGCCAACTTCGGGACAAATTGAAAAAACGGGCACCTTCGGACACTGTGAAGTTTGGTGTCATTGTTTAGATACGACATTTTCTTTCCAATTCAAGTTAGATTTTGTCTCCAAATATACTTTAAGAAATACGGCGCTACAAAACATTCAAGTTTTTAAAAGCCGAAAAGTACGAGTAAAAACTAGAATCAATGTAACTCATCTTAGGAACATTATATCTCCGACTTTTAATAAATGACCTCAAATGACACCAAATGACCTAGTTTGACCTTGAAGATGATTGACGGTGACGTGGTTCCATGTCTTAAAATAATCAATAATCAGTATTTAATTTTAAACATTTATGCCAAGTTTCATTCGTTTATAAAGAAATGCACAATTCTTACAATAATAATTATGTCGCTATCTGCTTAACTATGTACATCGATGCAATGCTGATGCACATGCATTCAGCATTAATATTGTTCTCGTGTTGGTATTGTACCAATACAATAGTTTTAAGACCTGTTTTACGAGCGCGGCGATGATCATCGGTCAAAGGGGTTTTAAAAGAGCTTTCTCCTTCTCTCCTACCTCTATGCCCAATTTTCGGTGTCGGAAACATGTTGCGGTAAAACTTTTGTGCCTATGAGGCCTACCTTTCGTTGAAAGGGGAGTAAGGGAATCAAATTAAAGCATTGCAACCTAATTTATCGCATTGGATAATTGCATTGTAGCAGTCATCTTAAATACCAAAATGGCTGCCACATAAGATCATTTCACATTGAATTATTAAGTTGTGGCACCCATCTTGAATTTAAAAATGGCTGCCTCGTAAAGTCTTTTCACCTGTCCAAAGGTCGTCTGTGAGTTACATAGTAGCTAACGTGGCATTTTCCTGCAGGAATAAGAGTTGAATATACAAAACGAGCTTGTAATACCAAGATATAGGCAAAAAGTAATCTCTAGTGTTAGCCATTTGTAAAAATGAAGGAAATGCAGAGTCCATCTAAACTTTTTTCTTGTTGATGACATAATAATATCAATCAGACATTCCTTTTGAACAATGTGATACCAATTAGTAGATGAGGGTTGGTGGAAGAGGGAAGGCCCGTGGTTGACGCATCCTGCGAATATGTCAATCACTCTTAAGAATGTGCCCACTTAAGCAAACCTGGCACTTTTAGGACCAAAATTATCATAGACCTCGGAAAGTTATCACTTGACATTGCTATAGGAAAGAAATATCGATCTTTCCTTTAGGTCTTTTTTTATATATCTTCAGATATTTTGGGGCCCAGTATGACCCAATCCAAACAGAGCACAAGACCAAACCATCCATTCCTACGATGTGGGACACTTAAATAAATGTTACTTGCATCAAGGTATAATTTCTCATCAAAAGAAAGAAACTGATTTGATCTTATCTTGTTTTTTTTGTAAATATCCTTACCTAGCAATCATTTTATATACCGTACATAATTATAAATGATCTGGGTTGTTATTTCGCATAAAATCATTTAAATCTTTTAGATTTAGATCAAAAATAATTTTTAAAAAGTTTTTTGCCAAATTTAAGGTTAATTTAGTTTTTGCATCAATAAAATGACTAACAACGGAGTAATTGTGATAGCCAACCGGCGCCAATATCTTCTTTTATTAGATTCTGAGATTTTTTTCTTTATTCATTAAGTGATATGGTTAAAGGGATACTGTGAGATTCAACTGTGATCATATTTTTTTTTCATTTTACCTCTTCTTTCGTAAAGACCTCAAAATAAAGCCAAGCTGAAAATAACAGTTTTGCTCAGTGGCGTACCGAAGCAGTCGGTCCACAGGGGGCAAAATTTTCAAGTCGTCCCGCCAGAGGCGGCAAAATTCTCAAGTCGTCCCGGTGATTTGCTCCAATTAAGTCTGACTTGACAAAATACGCGCGTAGCGCGAGAAAATCGCCCAATTTACCTTAATTTTGCCCAAATTTAGGCTGAAATTGGTTGAAATTTCGCTAACAAGAGGGATGAAAATGCATATTTTGGGCCATATCGTCCCGCTTTTTCGAGCCAGAGGGGGCAACTTGCCCCCCTGCCCCCCGGTCGGTACGCCACTGGTTTTGCTTCGGTAATTATTATTAATAAGACAAAAACAAAGAATACCACACGCGCAAACTGGTGAATAAGGCTCTGCTGGACAACAAGCACCTGCTGCATTTCACTGTCAAAGAATCACACCAGCTCGGCAGACAGAGACTGTGCTCTCGTCGACCTTTCTGTCGACACGCTGCTAAACTCTCCAGCTCCCCTTTCAACATCTTACAGACATGGAATACTGCCTGGATAGATACTTCAAGAACAGACCAACTCGCTATTACACCTATTACTGAACTACCACCTGGTAGTAATCTTCTACGCAATGAATGGGTCACCTTAAACCGGATTCGCACAGGAGTAGGTCTCTTCAACAGCAATATGCACCGATGGTGGCTGCGACCATCTCCAGCTGCCAATGTGGTTCTACATCATAGACTACGGATCACATTCTCAATGAGTGCCCTACCTTTCGTTCACCGGTGGACATAGACTTCTCAAACCCCAACCAATCTACAATGAGCTGGCTCCACCGTCTACGACATATTTAGCTGCTGCCTCATACGCAAGAAGAATAAGATTTTCAAGATTGTATGTAATACCATCAAATGATGTTCAACTGACTATTTTGATTATATTAAAGGTGGGTAGCCCGTTCATGATGCAATGTGGACGAAAACACAAAAAAACAATATAAAACCAAAGAACTTTTACCATATGTGGGGCCTTTAACCATATTTACATTTTGAAAACCTAAGCAAATTATATATCGTTTTCATGTTTAGTAAATGTAAATTTCAAAAAAATATTTATCTCAAAAGATCCCAAGAAAAACAAAGTGCCAGTTAGAGCCTTGTAATTCTCAGCTCACGATGTGCTCATTCTATTCCTATTAAAAAATGGCCAAAAAGTCAATTTCTTTGTTTTAGTAATTTCGTACTGAAGTTACTAAAACGAAGAATTAAGGTTTTAGGTACTTTCCTCAAGGTTTTTATTTTCTTCTTTCACGGTAAAATATGCGTATAAATATTCGTATATGCCCAATCTATTCCCATTATAAAAATCGGCAAAAAGTCAGTCAATGTTCTTCGTTTGATTAATTTCATAAATCATAGCAAGTGGCCATAAGAGGCAAGCATCCAAATCACTATACTCCGATCAAGCTTTCCATTTAAAACTTCCTTTTAAAATATGCACTAGCCCGATTATAATTTCATAATCCATGCCTTCAATAGAGCATTTTATTTCGTAACTTAAACCTTCCAACACTGGTACATTCTGTATACGTTACAACACTAAAGTAAGTATGACCGCGCGCCATTTGGAAAGCCATCTGTAACCACTGACCTAAGACCTAGGCTTGTTTGGACTTGTTTCAATGTATTTTTCATACTGATTCCGAGTATAAAATGAATAATTTTGAGTTTTTTGGATTTTTTTGAAAATTATAGCTCAGGGCGTCTACTGTCGACTGTAGATCCCAACGGGTTAAGGCGCTGTAATATTCACACTTTCGATCTTCACACTTGATAGAAACCACACTTGGCAATCTAATTCAAGGTATTTCTTTGCAAGTCACGAAGATGTACATTCGTATCTTTGAAATAACGAGTACCTGAAACATAATAAGAAATATTTTTTGTTTCCATTTTTTTCATCGTCACACCAGAAAACGTATTATTTTGGAGTTTCTAGGGATTTTGATTAGTGTCAACCTATCAAGATCCAGAAAAGACGAAACAAGTATTTGATTCAATGCGGTGATGCAATTTTAATAATGCCGCCGATTATTCTATACGATGCTTTCTATATCACATGGAAGCCTGTCTCCAAAACATCTAATTACACATTTTGAGCAACGGTTTCCGGCTACGGTCTAGTACACATTTTAAACATTTGATTAAGAGTATTGTAATATAGCTAGTATTGAAGGTCCCAGGAAATGCAAATAGAATTGATGTGGTTTTTGTCAAGTCTACACGGAGGGACCAAAAAGCATTCAATATTTGGGTTGGTGATGACATCATTAGTGAAACTATTGATTTTTCAGAGGGTAATAGAAAATTCCAGGTGACTGGTGTGAATCTATTCATGACACTGACTGAAAATCAATAGTTTCACTAATGATGTCACTGGTAGTGTATTCTTTTTTGTGGCCCTGTGTATTGGAATGGAATGCCCCGTAAAGATTTGGATTAGGTTTATCATCTCATTTCCTGGGACCTTTAAAACATACGTACCCTTTAAACAAGTGTTTTGTAGTTTGCATTAAAGTTATGAAGAACCCGGGTAACGTTTCTCACAAGCCTAAAGCATTCGCTTCCAAAAATTAATTTCAACATTTTTAATATCCAAAAACTATGCAAAAATAATTATGGTTATTACTTGAGGTCCAAATAAACGACGAGGTTTTCGGATAACATATACGACATGATTTTTGTGTAACACAGTAAATAAACAGTATCCTATGGGACTGTGTTTACTACATCAAAATGAAGAATCCGATTCATTTCAAACTTTGGAATTGGGCATTTTGGGTGGCTCTCTTTAGTTCTAGTCAACAATTTCTAATTATTACACACAAAAATTATATTTCGAAATCTCGGAGTCAGCCTTTAACACAACCGTAGATTCTACAGGTAAATGTACCTTTGAGATTGAGAAAGCTTTTGGGATCATTATGCAGGTTGAGTTCACAATCCGAAAAATCGGGAAAGGCTTGACTGGATATATACCGATATGGGCTATCCCCTTGCAGTACAGTTTGTTTTGTTTGGTTGTTTGTTTTTGGTCTCTCTCTCTTTCTCTCTTTCTCTCTCTCTATCTCTCTCCCTCTCTCTCTCTCTCTCTCTCATTGTAACACAAGTTCCATGTCAACTGTGAATTTAAAATAATAATAAAACGATTATTACAAAACCTTTACTTTAGTTAATTTGCATATGGTACATATTTATCTTTAAAAATATCGACAAAGATTGGGAATACTAATTTCAAATTATCTAGGAATATTTGTACTTTGGTTTTTCACACTTATTGCTTGGTTTAACGCGGTACTAAACACTGATTAATCTACATATGTATTAATAATTCACATTGTAATAATGGCTGAAATAAACAGAAATAATAATTCATAACTTCCGATGAATAGCGTGTTTTATTTTGTTTCAAAAGAATTGACACAAATTGTTCTTCCCATGCGTAACAATTCACATCGAAAATTGACAACTGAAATATTTGAGGATTTTGTTCAATTTCCCGTGTTACCTTAAGATAATAGTTAAATATTTATCTGCTAAATCCCCATTTACCGGGGTTGATTCCAAAACTAGATTTTCTCTATATCATAATTTGAAATATGTATATTTGATCAACCTTATCTGAGGTGTCGAATAAAATACGTGTGAGCTTTGTTCTCCGTGGAGGTTACATTTAATGCGAATTGCACTACTGTTGGTATTATTTTAAAATTCATATTTATTTTTTACGGATAGCCTATATTTAGGATTAAAAATGAAGGTTTATAATCATTTATACCTTGCAAACTGAGTCACAAATATGCCTCACTTTATTCTTTACTGTAAAACTTGAATCTGTAGTACTCTGTGAGGCAGGCGCCTATTTCCTACAAAGTATATGATGCCCATTCAGCGAATAACATAAATAATCCTCTGTTTCCTCCATGAGGCCCTCGACTTGGAATCTCTCCTCTTTGGGCAACCCGGTTGTAAAGTATTCTATGTATATACTATATTAGACAAAATATCAAATGTGTGGAGTACACTACATTTTATAATCATGTATGCAGTAAAACAATGGGGGAATTTTAAAAACTGTATAAACTAATTTTAGAAGGGGTTCTAAAACAAAATGTTTTGAGATACGGGATTGCAAAAGCGTGGGCTATTGATTTATTTGCATAAAGGACCGCCTCTAGTAAGGAAATGATTCCCACGGCATACATTAAGTGCCCGGGGTGAGAGGGCACTCCCATTTGGAGATACGCGTAGTATTGCTGTTAAGACCCCCGTTTGAAGCATCGTTGTTACACAAAGACACCGTAATTTTGAAAGTTTTCAAATAAAGACCCCTATGGGGTGTTTGCCAAATTTTCTAAAAGACCCCCATTTTTTGGAAAATTTTGTAATTTGTCAAGCGGAAAACACCTTATTTTGGGCATTTTGGCTGTCTCTCCGCCCTACTCCAATATCCATTTCATGTAGGATGCTTCCCGGGTTAAATGCTATCTTTTTGTCCCTTTGTTAATCTTCCTTTAGTACAAAAAGAGTTCTCCGTAAATCTGGGGCTACGATTTTGAATATAAACTACAGAGCACCCACTTAATGAACTGCATTAAAATTTATTTAAGGCTGAAGCTGTAAAGTGTTAATTTAATACCAATAAACAAACCGTTAACAATACGACGATGTTTATGTGTTATTAACACGTGATAGTCCTCGTTTGTTTGGGGTTACGTGTTTAGTGTTATTGAAATAACACTTCAAATACTTCCACTGAACAAACCTTGGCCTTTCTGTGTTTTAAGTATTATTGTGCCCTTATTTTTTAAGAAAACCCCAAAACAACAATTAAAAAAGTCAAACTTTCAAAAAATTTTCAATGTTATATTTTGGGACCTCCTTATTCATATCAGCTAAAGTTGACATTTCAAGGCCTAAAATTACTAGATTATGAGAACGATATGAGTTTTTCTAATGATGCCAAAATTTAATTTTAATAGATATACGAGGCGACGAAGCGTTCATTCGTTGTCCACCCACCGCCTTAATCAGTGGTTTAGATTTAAAACGTCAATATACAAAGACTGACAACAACGAAAAGACGCATCGTCCACGCTATGTAAATATTAACAGCTTGTGGTGATACCGATTGAAAATCAAACCAAACGGGGGAAAATGGATTATGTAGACTGTTTTTATTCGAGATGATCTCTCGTATCACACTGAGAAAATTCACCTAACGGTTTGTCGATTATACCCGGGACTTGTATATTCATCCCAGTTTTGCTTTGAAGAAAAATCCCACAAGATCGTCGAGAAATAAATCATGTTATGGAACCTGGTCATTATGACAAATAAAATGAAGAAAACAGCATCACGCTAATCTTCGTCTTCAACACAGAAACTAACAGTAAATAAAGCTTCACATGCGGGTGTCACATTCAGATCTTCAAAAGACTGGAATAGGAATGGAAACCCAATACGCTTCTACGTGTGTGAAACTGTATGAGTAAAGTTGATTTAATGTTATTTCAAAAAACAAAACCAAGAAAGCAGATAAACAAATGACTGACTAGAAGATATCACCCCAGTTAGGTAAAGGCTTAGTGAATTGTTGATGTGGTATTTATGAATATATTATGCTTAATCCGTACAAGAATTGACAGTTCTACCAAGTTAATGGGACAAAAAGCACACCGACAACCATTATTTGTGCGTGCACGTACTTATTTTTTAATTCAGATTCACTAGCGATCCTCAAAAGGTTATGTCCAAAAATTCGTGGATTCTGACTGTGCGGTTTGATGTATGAACAAAGGGTGTATCACGTGCCCATAGCCGATGTGTATTAATTTCTGCCCGTTTAAGGAAGAATAATACAAATTACGATTTCTTCCAGAGTTAGATCGAATTTGAAAATACGATTCGGGCCCACGCATATATACTTAAGCCCCAACGGGATTCCAATAATACCAAATCTCAATTTGTTTAGGTAAGTCGGGGGGACGAGGCGGGTTGGTGACATTTTACTGCCACCACTTTGCATGCTCCCAGTTGAATTTCACCAGCAGCCTTGACGGAATAAAGTGCACGTGATACTGTACTTTATTCCGACAAAGGTGGGTCACAAAATGTACCAACACGGCGAGGCTGTGAATCACGAAAATCCCCATTTAATACAAAGAATAAGTAGTGGCACTGTTGTAACAAATTAGTTGCAGAAATTATTATACAAACAAGAGCGGTGACATTGCTGTAAGAAATTGGTTGCAGAAATCACCATAAACACCGGCATATTATCTTTCTGAACATGTTAAACCAATCAATATGAATGCAACTGGCCCGAGTATCACCTGGGATATTTAGCAAACAAGGCCTAATTGAATAACGGTCTACCATGGAGCTGGCCAAAACATAATTTTGACAAGCAGCAGATAATTTTACCTTTCAGTTGCTTTGTACTTGGCAGAATCCTAGTCATGGTTCCAAACGTTATGACAATTAAAGATCGTAAATCGAAGACAATTCTTATCAATGATACATTGAAAAACAAAATATAATAAATAAGAAATCATGCATTTTATTGTTTTCCAGGGCGATATTTAACACCGTGCCTGTAAAAATAATAACTGAAAAAGCAGTTTTTGCTATGAAAATACTTCAAGTTCATATTTGAAATGTGATTCTAAAAATCAAGTGATGAACCTAATTGCATATAATTGAAAATCGCATTTTTAGCATAATTTTTTATCGTTTTACGGTGTCCTATTTGAACAAGAGATCACTATCGGGACCACACATTCTTCTGTCATAATAGAATTGTGGAAAAAGAGCACAATTATGAACCGGCTCTGATACGGAATTTAAAGCCACTGTCAGCAATTTTTCAAAATGTAAAACAAAACAGCGCCCATATTTTTCATCAAAGTGCATTTGTTGCAGGTGTGGTGTTGGAAATTGTTGTAGTAAAGACCCTGTAAGTGGTAAGCGTATCGCGCGGTATTTGTCAAGAAATATGATTGTTATGCTTGTTTACTAATAAAAGTCGGGATCCGACTTTTTAGGCGCAGAAAACAGTCGTAAATGGCATCTCAGGGACCGCTTTAAAATGGTTTCGTGTCTGTTTTTCACATGAACCTTAATATAAGGTGTGATATGACCTAACACAAGCATTTTAGAGACAAATGGGCATTTTGATTTTGGAAAAAATGACTGTAGTGGCTTTAATATGTTTGCAGTTTTAAAATAATTTTGAAAAAAGGTAATTTAGGTATCTTATAACACCGTAACAAAAGTGCCTGAAAATCAGACATTCATTATTGCAGATGAGAGACCTATACTCTATTTTTGTTTTGTTAATCTATACTGCGTATAAAAGAAACAATGTGTAATTAGACTCGGGATCCTGATTGTAATTTAAACGGCCGGAGCTGGAAACGCCACTTTAGTCCGTTCATGATGAGAGTGGCACCTAACAAAATATAACCTCTAACTTAACTTGCCTGAACTGACGAAACTAATGGAGCGGTTAGACATGTACATCGCGCAATTTCCCGGCTATTTCATATGGAAGGACGTTTTCAGTTGCAGCCACTGAATTATTATCGGAGTCTCCGATGTTGTAAATTATTCTAATTACAAAATTCCTCTTTTGCACAAATCAAAATTTGGCTCTACCATTCACAGGTGGTATAGTTTACTTCCAATTACAATGCAACTGTGCAAAAATCACAACTTTCACAATATTTGGAAAATTGGGGGCGCTCTTCGAAAAAATTGTGTTGCTATGTTTTTAGATTGAAAATGAAAATGACTACTTATCTAATGAAGATTGCATTGCCATAAGAAAAAGTTGGTAACCTGTCGAGAAATGGATGAAAGTCGAGGCACAATTCCACTTAATAGAACTATTTCTTAGCGTGAGAAGAATGCTGTTTTCCTGGGACTGATATAGGAATGTCAATAGCGCGCGGGATGATATCCGTCCTTATAGAGTAAAAAGTAAGTCCCATCAACTATGACTTGGTATTGGATATGTAAAATAACAAATCCTATTTTGTTACCATATTTTCAATTTTAGATTGCTTTTATTACCAGAAAGATTTATATTCGATTATATTAATAAGAACTATATGACTTCCCCCTGGTAGAATGAACCAACCTGATAGCTGCGTTACACCGTCTACGAATTTCCGCCATCAGACTTATAATGGACAGCTAATAACCAGAAACAATTACGCGTTTAAACATCAAAAAAATAAAAAAATACAAAAACATAGCAAATGTGGACATCTCTCATGGTCAAGTGGACATCGAACCCATTTATTCAGCTTTGATGTCGATGAAGCCCCATGGTTGAAAATGAATTCCACAAAGGTCTTAGATCATTGATCACCTTTCGGTACAAATCATTCAATATCTTTAAGTACCGTATAAGGACAAATTGCACTGTCAAAAAGTATTTTATACGTTCTGAATTAAAGTACTGATTTTGGCCATCCATTAGAGATCACTTAAGGTCAACGATCTTCTGTTTTTCTTATTTAGATAGCTGGACACAATTTGCGAACGCTAACAAAAATAATCACAAGAAAGATCTTTTGGATATATTACTTAAAACAAAATTTTGTGTTATTAGTTATTTATTCATTTATTTCTTTAATATATTGTTCTTTATTTTTTTATTTATTTATATATTCCATATATGAAGCATTTCTCTCGCAAGAACCTCGTCCTCGTCCCAGTTATTCATATATAAATATTTAGAAATATATATATATATATATATATATATATATATATATATACATATTATATATATATATATATATATATATATTGCACAGAACTAGTCTATTATTTTGGGAATAAAAAACAAAAAACACCTTGGTGTAGATAACCTACTCATAAGTGATTGTTATATATAACTATGATGATTATTGAAGGCCTCCTTCTCTGCTTATTTATTTACTTATTTATATTTTTATTTCAATTTTATACCGAAAGGCGTATTAATCTCTGGTCTTTATTGCGAGAGCACGCTCTTGTTAATATTTTCATGAGATCTTTTCTCATTGGGAACAGGGATAGTGCTGGTTTCGAACGAATCGCTCACCTTTAAGCGTGACAGTGCCGTAGCTATCATTTAATTTTTGATATGGGGGGGGGCAGTGTCGCAACTGAACTGACAGAAAACGGGTGGGGTCCTTAGGGCCCCTGGCGGGGTCCATGGGTGATGCCCACTGAAAATGTTGGCATTTATATGCCTTAAATGTCTTCTGAGGGCTAATTCTTGCACAATCTTGTAAAAATTACTTCTCACACGCTGACCATTGAACTTTAAACCTATACCTTGCCGGCAATCCGGCCTGCAAGTGCCATGACCTGAATGTGAACCGACGGGCTCATCTCAACCGACAAAATCAAATATTCGGAGGCCACTCCCCGGCCTCCCTCTGAAGCGTGAGGATATCTTAAGTATATAAATAATTCTCCAATTTAAGCAACAGAAAATATCCACCAAGCAAATGTTGACTAGGCCTATATTCTTTTCTCTGAAACATGGCAAAACCATTGTGAAGTTGCAAATTCCATATCAACGCCATTGACGTATTATTCGATCGGTGTGGCAAACCCATTTCTAATAAGTGTTTGCACTGTCGAAACAAAGAGGCACTTAATCGTTTCCTTAATCACTGCAACATTTACCGTCACAAGTACAACAGTATTTGAAATTACCTCATTACCATTGCAACAGTAAGTCTCATAAATTCATGATATTCCAGTCAAAGCTGACTTCTCTGAAGGTATGACCATTTCTATTAAAATCTCATTCAGGATTTGGCTATCTTCTGGAAGAATCTCCGGAAAATCCCCATTGACGAATTAACGGTCACCGTTGTGCAGAGAGTAGTTAGAGTCAGTCCATACAAATGCAATGAATATGTTTCCCTGGTTTCGGACATTCCAAATCAAAGTTGGATCCAGAGGTTTTATCATCGACGATAATAATTTCAGATAAAAATTATTCCTTCTCCAATTAATATTTCCATTATTTATTTCAAGGATTTCAGGGAGAAGAGAGCAAAGTTTTCAAAATTGTTTTCATTTGTCATAAATCATGCTTAGGCGGGAAGGTCTTGGGAACAATGCAGCATTTTTAAATCTTTTAGAACTGGAAATTTTATAGTTCCATAGTTTTTAATTGCAAGATTTTGTTATTTGTCCTGCGTGATCCTTGTAAAGAGAAGGCTTATTTGATTGATGTATTTTTTTCATTTATTTGCATAATAAGGTGATTTGATTTTACACTATATTAAGATTAAATTGTTTTTACTGCAATAGCTGCATATGCTTACGTGTTGTGTTTATGTGTTATCTTTTTTAACATACATAGCATAGAGTCTACAATGCACTTAAAGTACTATAAGTATACAGGTTTTCTTTAACGTTTTCAATTTTGGCTTGTATGATGTTTTCAACGTTCCATGTTAAGTTTTGAAAAAAAATTGTAGTTAGATCAAAAAATAATCCTGAGGTAGCGATAATCCACGCCCAATAAATATAAATACATATCACACGCAATATATGGATATTTAAAGTTATAATACTTTTTTTTTCAAACTTGTTACAGTTTAAAAACCAATAATACATGTATACGACATTAACTCACAAAAAAAGTTCAACTTCAGTTCAGCTCGCTAAAAGTTAAATTAAAAGTGCATTTCGTTATTACAACATCATCAGTTATATTCATGGTTCACTAGATATCCTTGAGAAAGGCTATTCACAAAATTGTAGTTGATTCCGATCTTGCGGCTTTGTGTTATGAGCAAATGCTTGTTTCCCACGTTCCCATAGGCCACTGTGCTGTAATTTCTGTCTGTTTACGGACAGAAAATACAAAATTGTGAATTTCTTAAAGATACGACCGAATTTGCACGTAAGATTGGGTACATGGATTACTCTAAGGCTGACGGTTCAGATGATATAAAAATCACAGCTCTTTATAGGTAAGTCGGGGGGCGAGGTTGTGCATCACGAAATGCCCCTTTAATGATAGTCACCCAAACTGCTGAATTCCGAAGTTTCAGATGATTTTTTTTTTTTAGTTTGATGTAGTAACCTTAATTTGTACTATTATAGTATCATAGCGTAATAGCAGGGGACTGTAGTGTAAGAGTGTGCGCTTTCGGATTAAATTGTGAATTTTTGCACACAAGTACTTTAGGCTTTGATAATCCATAAAATTGATGGAAGCACTTGCCAACCCCCCTTAATGGCCCTCAGCTTGGGTTTCAAGGTTTTACAGGGGTCAAAAATTTAAAATGTTCTGAATGTGTTAAAAAGCACACCATGGTGTTTGTCTGGTCACAAGAATTCCAAAAAGGTATAGTTTACACTATCTACGGCTTATAGTTCCGGAGTTATGGGGTAAAAACTGTAAAAATGGCGAAAAAGTCAATTTTGGTGTGTACATGGGTCAAAAGTTAAAAGTTGCTTTGATTCAGTTAATATGTGGTGCAAATTGTTTCCCTAGCGTAAAGGATTGAAATAAAGAATAGTTTGCCTTATCTGTTATGCTTAGTTTTCACGTTATCCAACAAAATACGTCACAGGTCAATAGAATCCAATAGCTGCCAATAGCTGTTGACTTTATTCGCCATTTTGGTTAATAACCAGACACGTAAGATATTCAAAACTATTCCTACATTTCATCCTATTAGCTAAACCAACAATTTGAACCACATTTTACAAAAATTGGAGCAACTTTTAATTTTTGACCCCTGTACAAACCAAAATTGCCTTTTTTACCATTTTTACAGTTTTTACCCCATAATTCCTAAACTATAAGTCACAGGTAGTATAAACTATACCTTTTTGGAATCCTTGTAACAAGACAGACCTCATGGTGTGCTTTTCAACACAATTGGAACATTTTAAAAATGTGACCCCTGTGTAACCTTGAAATCCAAGCTGGGGGCCATGAAAGGGGCGTGGCAAGTGCTTCCATCAATTTTTTTGATTATCAATGTATAAAGTACTTGTGTACCAAAATTCACAATTTTATCCGGATTTGCACACTCACATAAGATCTGTTCACTACAGTCCCCCACTATAAAATGAATACTAAAATTTCCGTATCCGGAAGTTTTTCTACAAAAGATATGATTTTCTGTGAGAGGACAGCGATTTAAGCTTATTTTTGTGAGAGGACAGCGATTTGAGCTTAGCTATTTCACAAAGTGATTAATATGTGACAAACATTACGTACATGTAAAAAATAAGATTTGTTTAATGTTTAGTAATGCGTGAACACTCGTATAGGTGACAAAGCTTATAAAAGTTGTTAGTATATTTCAAGGTGAGACAACTAAACCTTATCTTTGCTGTATCGTTCATACAACTTCGCCAATGAAGATTTTCCAAAAACATTTAGTTCAGGTGTATAAATTGCTCAAAAGATGCAAATTAAGTGGTATGTAACTTTCTTCGATCAAACTGTGTCAAATAATACATAATGAACGGTTAAATCTGTCTGGAGATTTTGCTAAAATCCAGTCTTAATGACTGACGCACAAATTCCTGAAACTGTGCCTGTTCACCCCGCCACAGACTACAAACAACTTAATTAATCTGAAATTGGTTTCGTCTTGCGTCATTTTTTTTTCCATTAGAGTAAACAGTATTTATTTTAAGGAGTGATTTCCAAGAATTCTTTCGATTATATTTGAGGGAATACCCCGTAAATGCCCATAAGTTTTCGTTGACCAATCAGAAGATAGAATGGTTATCGTTTCCTCTGATTGGCCGAACAGCAGGACGTAACATTAAGCATTAAAATACTGTTTCTTTAAACTCATTCTTGAAGAAATAATAGAGTATTATTAACCTTTCATCTACAATACAGTAGCAACTTTATGCTTTTGAAAAGTATCCTGAGAGTTCAAAACTGTTTAAAGGAGGAATTTTCGATCGTAACCGTGCTCGTATTGTTGTAGTCTGCCAGACGATTTACCGCCATCTTAAATCTGACATTTTAACTGCGTACAGGTATTCAGACTTTACAAATAAAAATATACAAGGTGCATAATTTTGAAATTCAGATAGCCTTAGTTATGGATGGTCCACAATTTAGATTTTCAGGCGCATACGTTTTTTTGTTTTTTTTTTTACTATGAGTTAACCAATGGTTTGCAAAGCTGTATCCTATTGTTAAATACATCATAGTATTATAGTTCAAAAAGAAGACAGATAAAGATGAGATCTCAATGTGTTGAATTATTTAGATACCTCTTATGTTTCATGAAAAACGTCCATTTTAAAATTTCCCCTTTTAATATCACACTCTCATTAGTTGTGCAGTGAGAGTCCCATTATTTTTTCTTAGCCTTAAAAACTTCACGTACATTGTGTTTTCAAGTGTAATGACACCCATTAAAATTCTCAAAATATCTCGTCCACCCGCTGATTGGTTTTTCGAAGAATGTTATGCATACATTAAAAAGACAAAAGTTTGATTGGTTACTCAGGGGTTAAACCATGTAACGAACCAATCAGAGATACTGGAAGAAAGGTGGTAGACCTCGGGAGGTTAACATCAATGTCCAAATCACAACTTAAGGGCAGTGTTAACCCTAGTGCTTCTGTTTTTACGCCATTTTGAACACCAACCTGTGTTCTATCGTTACCAACAAAGGTTATCCAATGCAGACAATCCTGAGTTGTATTTTTTGCCGATTTAAAACAGCTATTTTACCATTTAAAGTCACAAAAACCACATGGTCTTAACGGCGGGAATTTAAGCACATTACACGCCGTCAGACGCGAGGCGCGGCATCGCGTCGCGTGGTGAATTTTTGCTGCGTAATGAAGCGTACGCGTGTTTTAATGTTTGCGCGAACGCATCTTGGAAAAACGAAAAATAAAATTTGAAAATGTAAACAAAGCGCTAATTTAGACCAGATGAAATTTCAATTTCTTCTGATTTCTGGAGTTGAAGAGAAAAGAGGTTTGATTCAATAGTGCATAAAGATGTATTTTCATCACTTGCTCAACATACTTAATTTTGAAGTTAAAAGGTAAAGTTATTTAAGAAAGAGACAGCTAGAAATGGCGTGAAAAGTCACTTTTTTACTAAAACACGGATTTTCTCAATTTTCGCAATTTTCGCAAAATTTGACAAATTTTCAGACAAGATAACTCCAAAAATACCGAAGTAAAAGGTAAATTTTTCGATTTCTAACTAAAGATATTCTCCAATATATACTCAATTTTTGGAAAAGAAAGGTAAACATCACACTTTTTTTTTTCCTTATATTTCGAAAAGCTCTATTTTTAAAAATGAAAAAAACGTCCCTAGACAAATTTGTCTTGTTTCTAAAAAATAACATAAGAAATCATAAAAATTCAAATTGTTTTTGTTATGCTGTCTGGAATTTTTTTGGGCAAAATCATGTTTTTTTAGTATTTTTCTCAAAATACGGAAATTTTTACATTAATCTAATGCCATCATCGGGTTCATGGTCCAATTTTCTTTCTAGAAATGTATACATTTACATACAATAATCAAATGTTTGCAAAGTTACAAACCAAAATAGATACTCGGAAACTCAAGGTTAACATTGCCCTTAAGG